>JAPXFQ010003017.1:0-25358 GCA_028564705.1 Apricaphanius iberus
CTGTTTTTTAACTGTAGCCTAATGTTATATTTAACTGTTTTTTTTACAACACTGTCATTATAAACAGCTGAAAAGTTTTGTTTCATTTCAAATCAAACTTCAGAAACGCTTTCTTAATCCCGAAAGGAAAATAAATATTTATCATATTCAGCAGGAGGGCTATGTTTAAAAATAGCTGCTTTAGATTACTGTACTACAGTTCTGTATAATGTGTTTTTACCACCATCTATTGGCAGGTAAAGGATACAGCAACATATTTACTATTTTATGGCCCTAACTTCGAGGTCATAATTATTTCAACAGGTAATATTTCTGATGAGGGCATGAAAATTCGTGTTTTACTTCCAGCTTTAAAGCTTTGAGTCTTCAGGAAAATAAATACTGTGAGCTGTGAGCGGTTTCATAATTGACCCTGCATTCAGTCTCTGATTGAGCTGTTCAAAATCTGTTCGGCGTTCTACGTCACAAGCTGGAATACTGGAATATCTCCACCCCCTCAGAGCACTGTCACCACCCACCAGCTACAGCAGTAAACAACAGTTACCATTCAGATTAGGAAACACCATATTGAAGCACCATGCAAAATGCTCAGTTTTTGGCCTGTCAAAAGAGCTCAAAAAAATTCATCGGGTCCCAGTCGAATTGGACAGAAGATCGGCATGGGTTGAATTTGATTTTTTATGGTAAGATGCTGGCAGTAAGGGCAGGGAAGATGGGAGATCTACCGCCGCAAGAAGCAACTCAAAATCCACAGAGGAGAGGTGAGACACGACAGAAGCAACTCAAACTGTGGGAAGAAGACGGAACATCTGCAGAAGAGCGGCATAGGTTGACTTTATTTTTTGTGGTAAGATGCTGGCGGTAAGGGCGGGGAAAGGTAGATAGATATGTGCAGGATCAATAATTATTTGGCCTTCTTCAAAATTGTTATAGAATGTTACAAGCTCCCCTTCTGAAGTCATTCTCATTGTCTACAACACTGAGTTTGTTCGGTCTATTTTAGGGGGGGTTTCAGCCCCCCCCAAATACATATTTGGGGGAGCTGAATTATTATATATTATAATTTTTATTATAAAATACAACTAAAGCCTAGAATTAAATCTGCAAATCTAAACGGAATGAAACACAAAACTTTATTAACATTTTCCCTTTCTCTACCTTCAAAATATATTACTACTAGGAGATAGTATTTTATGAATTCAAAGAATGCACAAGCAGCGTTTACCAGTTTCTTGAGGCAGACGTAACTCCCGTAAACCATCTCTAAGACGGTGCACAGACAAACAAAACCAAACACTGACAACAACAAACCTCAGATAACAACTGAAGAACATGACATTTGGAACATAAATTATAATGTAAAATGGAGAAATTCTACAATTAACATGAACACATTACCCATAAGTCTGTGCACCCTGCACATATAGATCAGTTGAAAATCAGTCGGCTATAGAAAGTTCTGATTCGAATGTGAAAATCCTTGGTCAGGGACATTACAGAATGTGTCAAATTATGTAAGTAATTAGATAAATTACAAAGAGGATGTGATGCTAGGCAAAACCCAAAGAAGAAAAAGAAAATATTTAAAAGTGAATCTTGAAATTAAAATGTAAGAATTTATTGTAATAAGACCCATATAGGAGCTCCTTTATTTTGTATAGAAATTACATATAATTTCAGAATGATGTTTTTCAGGATTTTATCTGTTATTACATGTTAAAAAAGTAATTGATCGATGAAGGTGGGGGGGGGGTATTATAGCTGGTAAAAATGTTACTACCACTTTTTGAGTGAATTAATATTTTTCTATTGCTCTTTGTAACACTTTAAGGCAAAACATTAATGATATAAACAAGCTAGAAGTCTTCATCTACTGTATAGGTTGATGCCTTGGGTGTATTTTATTACATTTTAAAATAATTCTTCTGTTTCTAAATAGATGACATTTAAAATAAGAAGTAAAATGATACTCTGAAAAAAAAGATGCATTAAAGCCTTATTATTTTTACTCAGCTAGAGGCTTCAAACTTACACCATAATTCTACAGTCATATATATTCATAAATACGAATATGAAAATTTAGGCTGAAACAATAAATGCCTATCTAACAATAATCATTATTGTTTTTTTGTTAATTTACTCTAAGGATGCAGTAAAATAATGACTCCAAAGGATAGCTATGGTTTATATAAAGCATGGATGATGTTTACACACACACACACACACAAAAAAAAAAAAGGATTTGGAGTAATAATAAAAACTAAAGGATATTCAGCCGTACCTCAAACTGCTAAAACGTGATATGTGAACATTGTAAATCAAGGATTAATATAAATGTTCACTACTATATTTCAGTTTGATTAGAAAAATATATAACATGACTGGAACCGTGACCGTAAAATTACAGGAGCATCACGTAAAAAAAAAATAATATATATATATATATATATATATATATATATATATATATATATATATATATATATATATATATATATATATATATATATGTATATATTACTGAAAATTACTTTGTAGCACACAATTCTAAAACATTACAGAGATCTCGAGACATAATAATCCTATAATAGATATTTGAATTATAAGCAGACATACAAAACTAGAGTTCTGAAAGCATTCATCAAAATATACTATTATTTTAAAAATGTTGAGAAATAATTGGTGATATTCAAGAGCAGTCAAGCACAGAAGCAGATAGATATTGGTAAACTTCTGTGTTTTGATTAAAGGAAATACAATTTTATTCTTTGTGAAATTTTTCATCATGATATCCATAAAAAGTTAAGCATCTGTATAGAATATAGCATCTGTATAGAAAATTGGGTTCCAGATAATTTCTTTCTGTATTGATAATATAGTTTCTCTCAACTGATTTAGCATAAGTGAAATAAAAAATGTTGATTGATAAAATATGTTATCCTGAGTTTTAACTCCATGTCAGATTAAACCATCACAGTCTGCAGCCTACATGGCAACATTGTTCCCCAGAACCGGTACTGATCTGATTTCAGAATAAACTGCTGCATCCGCTGCTGCAGGACTCAACTTTCCTGTCAATAAAGAATTTTTTTTTTAATACAAAATACCAACACCATGTCAAAAGTGTCAAATTAACAATTACAGCAAGCAAAATTAAAAATTTTGTGAAAAACGTAATTCTGTAAAATATTCTATATGTTCATAATAATAACTGAAGGCTTTTTTCTTCTTTTTTAGTTTTCCTCTGATGGTCATTCAAAGTAATCCTTGGAGGGGAATCTGAAAAAAAAACACAGCAGGAAACACTAGCTCAGTTTACATCCCTACATGTAGAACTGATGGATTGCAAGAAATACAGACAGCTAAGAGGAACATGGAAGGAATGTTTATTTTCTTTCAGTACTGCAATAAAAAACAGAATAATGTTGCATTTAAATCTAGATTACAATCTATAGCAGTTTGGGTCAATTAATCACCAAGTTTGGGGTGTTTAAATATTCTTATTATTTCTGTGGAAAAAACAAAACAAAACATTTTTTTAAAACAAATTTTGCATCAGATTGAAAGTTAAAGCTTTCTTGCAGTGCTACTTATAGAGGCTGACAGGTTTTGGTATCTGTAGCTGCTGCAGAACCCTAAACCTTATAAACTATCTGTCATCAAGCAAGCAAGCCAACAGACTTCAGCTGTTTGCTGATCAGATCTCTAAAGTTAGTATGTAGATGTTAGATAAGGCAGAGGATGATCTGAACTCCATGTAAAAATCTGCAGTGTAATGATAACATGAGGACATATATCATTACAACAACTAAAGCCTAGTTTATATTTTACCATCAGCAAAGTCGCACCCAGACACAGACGGCTTAACGGAGACGTTTTTCGTTTAAACCTCATTGGTGTGTTTAGTGTTGCAAAGCAATTCCCCACCAGGACAGCAGGAGGTGCTAACTATTTCTTGCAGATCTGCCTACCATTGCTGTGTCCACTAGATTTTATTTTCTTCAGCTTGTGAAGTCATTCCCCCTCAAGGAGCAAAGACCGACTAAAAATAAGTTTTGATTAAGCTGTAAAGCTTTTTATTAGAAGTGTAGCTCATAAAATACTCTAAAAAAGCAAGTAAGCAAACACAACGGTCTGTTTTCTTGTTCTCACCTCCTTGTGTTCAAAATCTCCAAAAGACCATATTAGATTAACTGACCATGCAATATAAAACAGGAAGTGCATTGATTACTGATTGCATCGACTGTAGAACACCATTCTGGTGAAATAATCTGTTATTTGGCTGACCAATCACAGGCAGATGCTCTCTGTTAGAAAATTGGACTCTACTCTGTGCTTTGTTGGTAGGTGACAGATAAACCTTTTGTCGACGGATAATGTTATTGAATCTACCCATTTCAACTTGGAGGAAGAAAGATAAACAACGTTTAAAAGCTACTGTTTTCACCTCAGAGTAAACAGCGCCTTCCTCTGGCCTTTGATGGCTCCCTGCAAAGATAATAAAATAATCACCAACCTAAAACCATTTAGTCTTTTTCTCATTTTGTATATTGTAAGACTCACTTTCTTTCCCAATGGATTTTAGTTCGATTAAGGGGGATGCAACATCCCTGGGTTCATCTTCTGCTGAAATAGTTCAGGTTTTATTGTTGTTTACTTGTCTGTCAATTACTCTGTTATTTTATCCAAAGCATCATGAAAATATGTACAATACCATTTCCATCAGCTTCAGCAGAGCCAACTGTCTCATAAAGATCAGCATTACCTACAATGAATAGAAGGAAAAAAGGGATATTAGCAATTTAATTATAAACAGCGTAGGTTTAAGACATATTTTCTTTAACATTGAAAATCTAGGGCTTCCGGTTCCAGCCTAAGAGACATCATTGGTGCCCTACTCGAGGAGGGAGACGCTCAGACATGGGGTGCTGGAGGGAGAGGAATCGGGATCACCAAATATGATCCACTTTGTGGAGAAGTTAATCTGGGATAATCTCAGGATCCCCTCATCAACAGCACTACAGATCCAGAGGGCACGCAGGGCGTTATCGTCACCCCCTCCAGAAGGCTCCCAGCCCAGATCGATCCTGGTCAAATTCCTGTGCTTTACTGTCAAAGAAGAAGTGCTGAGGCTCGCATGGCAGAATAAAGGTTTTATGTGGAATTCCAGCAAGATTAATCTCAACCACGATTACCCCCCTGAGATCATGGCCATGAGGAAGGAGTATGCAGAGGCTCTAAGGATCCTAAAATAGAAGAATCTACAGTTTAGGACCCCTAGGCGCCGTAAAAGGGTAAAAGGACAATTCTAAGGGCCCAGGCTCATGAAGAGCCCCGAGGAGCAGACCAATTTCTTTTCTTATTACTTTTCTTTTTTTTTATACAAAAATTAAATGTGCTAGGGTCCCTCATATGCTCAATGTGTATTTTGTCTGTTTTGACCATAGACTCAATATTTCACAAACAAATAATGTATTTACTGTTTCAATCACACCCCTCCCCCTCACAATGGTTCACTGTAGCGTCTCTTGCTTATTGCGCTCGCTATGATGCAGCACAGATAGTTGCACATGCATGCATGTCGCATCAAGAGCCAGGGCATCAAAAACGGAAAGAAAAGAAGGAAATAGAAGACAGAACTCCGAAGTCGACAGTATGTCACACAGTTTTTCAAAAAGAAAAGGAAGCTTGCTCTACCGCTGTAAATCAAAACTTTCAGACTTAACTTAGTTTTGTTGCTACATTACATGCTTTTATCTAGCAATCTTAGTAAAATAATTGCTGAATTATGATTTACATCCAATAATAATAAAATCTCTGCTGTCTCCAGGTTATGATGTCTCAGAGACACAGATTCTCCTGCCGCTGCACACCCACGTCATCCTTCCCCCACGGCCCCCGTCCCTGTCTCAGCCGAACAAGGTGAGCCTGAGTGCGAAAATTCTAAATATTGAGCCTCTTAACAAGTTTTACCTCCACATGTTCTCCACATGATAACTTCACAAACAAAAAGAAACAGACATGCCTCAGAAATCACATTATCAGCTTGCCGCTGCTGCTTGAACGATCGATAGTGTCAAACTTGACGTTCTTAATATGAATGCCCCAGAAAAAATAATATAAAATTGAATAAAACATGTGGATAGTTACCTTTAGCTATAATGAGTTAACAAAATTATATTTTAATATTTTATGTCAAGAAAACTAAATAGGACAATAAGATATGTTTTATGTGTGTGTGTGTATGTATGTGTTCTTTGGACGCTAACTTATACAGATGCAGAGTCAGCTTTATTGTCTTCACCTCGTCCTGGTACTAATGAACAGCTCGGCCATTATTAAGTGATGTTGAACATAACTTTGTTAGACCTGGATAACAAACATTGTCTGGTTCAGTACTTGTTTAGTCCTGGACTGGTTGAGGCCTGGCATTACTCCTGGTGTGTCTTGATTTTGAGCCATTTTGGCCTAGCTAGTTTTAGTCCTGGACTGATTTAGTAATGGGTTAGTTCTAGCTGAGGTTTCCTGATTGAGAAGTTTGACCCAGCTAAAGCTTGTTCACGTAAAGTATATGTCAGTATGTGTACAATATGTTCTGTTGTGCTTGCAATTGCGATAATAAATGTTCTCCCTTTTCTGTAAACAATTACATATTTCCGTAGTTGTTTCTTGTTTTTGTAGGCTTTGTACTCATCTTTAGACATTTTAACTATGCAATGTTATAAGTATATTTTTAAAGTATACAGGGCATGTTTATTGGGTTAAAATTTATCTTTAAAAAATCTAGGGGGCCTAGGAATTTTGGTTTCCATAGTGCACAGAATTTCTGGTGGCACCCCTGTTAGGACCTTCTATCCAGCGCGGCTTAAGGTCTCTTTTGAAGAAGGAGCGAAAACCTATAACACGGTGGAGGGAGCGAAGGCGGACTTAGTGAGTCGAGGCCTGCTGATGAAGGTGATTTAACCGCCGGCAACTCCGAGAGGAAAAACTACAGAGATGTCCGTTGTGGCGGGGAGCTTGTGGTCAGCACCCGCGCTGGAACCGAGGAGCTGCAGGATACAGAGAGAAGCTGCAAGTATACAGAAGACAGGAGAACTAATTCAAGGTTACATGGATGTTATGGATAATATGGTGAAATATGTGTCAAAATAGGTGGGGATTATTTGTACTGAGAGCGCCGTCACAGAGGTAGGCCCCCTAAGTCAGGGAATAAAAAGGGGTTCCCCTTCCAGTTCTGAGGGAGGCAGTGGTAATGAGAGGTAGTGATTAATATGAGTAAAATACTGTCTAAACTAAGGAAAGAAAAGGACCGAATCGCGCTACTTCAGGAGACTCACATGAACCAAACAGATCACTTGAGATTGAAAAGAAAGGGTTTAAAATATGTATTCTCTTCCTCAATCAAATCCAAACACAAGAGGGGTACATTTAACTATAAACATATCTCCGAAGTCTGTGACAAAGTAGGCAGATTTGTTAGAATAAAAGGAAAGATTGAGGAGTCTGAAATCGCATACTAAATGTTTATGTTCCACCTGCGAGCGATTGGCTATTCTGTAGGAATAATTTTGACTTAATGATGGACTCTCGGGGGACAGTTATCTGCGGGAGAGATTTTAACTTTTGGCTTGATCCTAAAATGGACTCCTCCAACCCGACTAATCAGATTACACCACTCATCAGAAAAGTTCATTCTTATATAGTAGAAATGGATTAATACATGTATGGAGAGATCGATACCCATCTATCAGAGATTACAGTCACTATTCAGGCTCATTTAAAATCTATGCTAGGCTGAATTACTTTTTTATGTTCAGCGTTGATAGATTTCATACATCAAAATACATCAAATAATTTCTAGAAATTAACGACACAGGAGAGGAATCACAAACTATTCTTTGGGATACTCTCAAAGCGGTAATGAGAGGTAAACTAATCTCTCTCGCCTCCCACTTGAAGAGAATCAAAGGGCAAAAATGAATAGATCTGCAGGCAACTTAAAGATGAAACAACATGGGGATATAAACACCCCAATTCCCACTGTAAAGCAGGAAATTAGGAAAATACAGGGTGAAATTAAAAACATTTACACACAGGAGGCCCAAAACAATTTAACCTTTCTGAGGTAGAAATATTATGAGATATGAGGGAAATCTACAAAGTACCCAGTGTACAAACTAGGCAAACAACAAGAAGAGGAAAGAACAATATATAAAATCAAGGACCCCAAAACTAAAATTCTGGAAAGGAGATTCAAGAGTGTACAGAGCCCAGAATTAGATGCTACGCCCCTGGTCATCTTCAGGGGTTTTTACAGGGTTTTAATCCAACTGATTACAAATCACACTAACCAACGATTTCAATGATGTTACAGCCGTCCGCCATTGCGGCTGTAGTCTAACCAGGTTGCAGAAAGGGAGCGTGTGGAATCTGAACTTAGTCCACTTGGTCATTTTTTTAAATGCAATTTGGAAACACCCAAATGTGAACCATGTTTATGTTTGCAGTAGTAAGTTCTGTCTATACGACTGGGATACTTCATGGCAGTGATGTAATTGAAATTTAGTTGGACTAAAAGCCTGTAAAAAAACCTGCAGACAAAAGCGCAGCACCTCCGACATGATCTGAACAAAAAATTTGTGAAATAAAGGAATTTGTGGCAAATAATCCCTTGTGACCCTGATAACTCCCATCATATGGACATACACTGATCGCAAATGGATATAACTTCTCCTGAAGGACTCCAAGTGGCACCAAACTTGTCAAGGTGAGTAAATTAACATAATGCATGCCATAAATAAGGTCCAGGTTCAAAACAAAACAAAAATAAATTTCCCCTTTAAGTTACATACAACAAAACCTGGAGTCTGGGTCACCAGCAGTAGACCAGCAAATAGCAATCTCTTTTAGAAACGCTGAGGTTAAATATGATTTATTTGTAGGAAGAGAAACGTCTCACCTGTGGACCGTCTGTAGCGCCACAACAAGAAAAGAAGAACAATGAAAATGATTCCAACAACTGGTCGAATGATCATCAGCACTTGAAAATGAGAGCTAAATGGGCTGGACACAGTTACTGGAAATAAGAAAAATAAAACATAAATCAATATTTATTTGCAGGTTTTATGACATTATTCAGTAGCTGCAGATAAATGTGACTTTAATCTTTAACATCACATAAACCATCAATGTTAACCTAATTTCTAAAGTAAAGTAAAATGTTTTTGAAATAAGTTATTTTTTTATCTTTCTTACCTCTAACTGACATCCAGCTCCTTGGTGACTCCTGTCCTAAATGTTCACATTTGTAGAAACCTTCATCTGACTTTGACACAGCAGAGATCTTCAGCTCCTCTCTGCTGTAATTGTGGAGGAGTTTATCATTGTGATAGAAAAACACATTGGAGAGTTTTTGTTTTTTATCTCTGCAGCTCAGAGTAACAGGATCTCCTTCAGTCACAGGATGAACAGAGCTCACCAGGATAGGAGCATTATTGTCTATTAAACAATCAGAGAATAATATCTAGTCAAAGACTAAAAATCGTTTCTATTCATGTTTCATTGTGAGAGTAAAACAATTGATTATAAAAAAAAATAGGTATGTAGCTTTGAAATGTAAAATGAAGGTGGGTCATAGCAGCTTTGATAAAGACAAACAAATAAACATTTATTTTTCCTTTAATATGATGATGTGTTCTTAAGGAAGTATAATTAATGAGAAAAATCTATCAATTAAGTTTCTTCTTTCTACAAGTAGAACATCTTTTCCACCAGGAAAAAAATGGGAATTAGAGAATTAGTTCTTTAAAAAAACAGATTTCTTCACATAACAATCTTTATTATATAGTCATTTAGATATTAGAAATTAAGAATAATCCATCAAGGGGAAAAAATTTATATATAGATGTATACAAATAGTGAGTACATTAAAACTTACATTTGATGTTAAAATATTAGGAGTGGAGAAATAATAAGGCAATCAATCATAACCTACCCTGTACAGTAATGTTGACAGCGTTGCTGAACGCTCCTGATTCAGACTCACACCAGTACACTCCACTGTGATACTGGCATAAAGATCTATTCATTTTCCCCCAGTTGGAGCAGTCTGACCGTTGATCTGTTTCTGTAAAGCTCCTCACTCTCCACTCAGTAGAGTTTCCTTCACAGCTCAGAGACAGAGTCAGAGATGAAGTGTTGAACTCTGTCAGGATTCACTGAGAGAGAAGCTGATGGATGAGGATCTGAAACACAATGAAACATTTCGGATGAGCTCCTGGTGGACATGCTGAAGACTTTAGACTACTATTCTTTTATTTTTTTTAAATGAATGTAGTTTTTTTTAAGATTCTCATAATGTTGGAGATTTATCCAAAGTGTGAGAAAACTTTTCAAAATGTTTTATGGAAGACATTAGTGCTCCAAAGCATTTGTCAGCTCATCCAAGCACAGATAGTTTTAGGCCGTTTAGGCCAAATACATCTCCCACGATACATCCCATTATTTTTTTTTATTTTTTTTACATCAACTCAAATGTTTTGTCATCAACAGCATTTGGGGAAAATGCCAGTCAGCTCTTAAAGAACATGTCAAAAAGTTTAATATGAAATTCTTCTAACTTAGAAATGCAGCAGTTTAAGGACTTTCTCTCTCGGGCCAATAAATAACTAATGCATGCTTTTATCACCAGTAGAATTGATTACTGTAATGCCCTGCTTTCTGGTCTTCCAAAAAAGACTACATCAAGTTTACAGCTTTTATAAAATTCAGCAGCTTGTGTTTTGATGAAGACCAGAAGGCGGGAGCATATTACACCGGTCTTAGAATCACTGCATTGGCTCCCAGTATGTTTTAGGATCGATTTTAAGGTTCTTCTAATGGTTTTTAAGTGTCTTAATGATCCTTCTTATCTTTCTGATATGCTTTTACCATATGAACCCTCGATGTCTCTGTGCTCCTCTGGCAGCCGTCTCCTTATCGTTCCCAAAGTCAGGACACAAACTCATGATGAGGCGTCCTTCCATTATTATGGCCCTCTCCTTTGGAACAGGCTGCCAGAGGACCTCAGGGCCGCAGAGAACGTTCATGTTTTTAAGAGTAGGCTCAAGACTAAGGTGAGCTTTTAACAAATTATTATTTATTAATATCTGTTTTACAGCTCTGCATGTTTTATTTGATTGAATTTTTAGTTTAGTTTATAACTGATTATTATTTATTATTTATCTGCTTTACACTTTTATCTGATCATATCTTATCATTGTCTTATATTTTATAATTTGGGATGCTATCAATCGTAACATTTTATCAGTATTTTAATACTTAATCTCATTTTCTACTGTTTATTTTAACTTCCTATTTTAATTTTCCTCCCAGTGTTTTCTCTGTGGGAGCGCTTTGCATCGGGGGCGGTGGTCGGCTGTGGCGGCCTGGGAGCAGGTACCATCCCTCCCTCCTCTGGGCGCCCTGGCTCATCTGTACTCAGCCCCTTGTAGTTTTTGTTTACTGTTGCTTTTATGTGTGTGTGTGGGAGATAGGTTGGATTGGGTTGGGCTGATGATGGGCTATAGTTGTGATGATGATTTTATTTTGGGTTTGGGAAGGGTGGGGTTTGTGGGGTCATTTTAACCTGTTAAGAACTTTGAGAAGCTTTTGTAGTTGGAAAAGGGCTTTATAAGTAAAGTTTGATTGATTGATTGATTTATTGATTGATTGACTTTTAGAGCGTAGACATTCTTGCTGACTCACTTAAAAGTGTAAATGATAAAAGCCATGACTGGTTTAGAACAAACCAGAAAAACAAAAGCTTTTCATTACAGTTTTTGTTTTTTAAATAATGTGTTTATTCCTTCACAGATTTCTGACACTGGATGAAGCATTACATGGTGATGTAAGATCAGGTTTTTCCCTTATTAAAGATAATCTGATCTGAAGCCACATCTACCTGTTAAAACACCTGTAAGAAGGGGTTCAAACCTTCATTATATCATGGCTGAACTACTTTAACTACTTATACAGAAAGTCAAGGAGGAAGACATTACTCCAACGTAGCATCTTTGTTGCACCACTTTGTTTAAATAATCAGCTCAGCATTAATTTATTGCAGTAAAACACAAGTCCTATTTACTATAACTGCATTAATTAAACTTTGTTGTTTTTAAAGCGTACTTTTTGAATAAACTTGAAATAAGGATATGCTAAAAGCTCTCAGATATCTGTGTACCTCATTTTTCTCTCATGCCTCATTTATTAATAAGAAAGACACAAAATGTCAGATGGAAAATCCAAAGTAACTCATGTTAATCTGGGAAAAATGTAAAAGTCTGAAGCTTTTTTCACATTTCTGGTGAATTATCAGAAAACATGAATACAATATACATGCAACATGAGTAGTTTTATAGATAATAATTAAAGACTAAATATAACTAAATTAAGTGAAACCATAGTTCCTGTTAATTCATAGCATAGGGGAAAAAACTGACCTGCAGACCAGACAAGTTTTAGTTCACTGTAATCAGTGTAATTTACTGGTTCTCCTCTTCCTGCTCTGCACACATATCCTGAAGTGTGAATCTGTCCATGAACAATGTAGGAGTTCTGTTCAGTCCCGTTGGTGCTGCCAGGGAGCAGGTCAAAGCTGTAGGAGCTGCTGGATGGATCAGGACCAGCTTTATACCAGAAGAACCTCCATCCAGCCGATAAAGGTTCCAACCCCCCACAGCTCAGATTTACTGAGTCTCCAGGACTCAGCCATGATGGAGACACAGAGAGGACAGAGACAAGTTTACCTGTTGATACCAAAGAATAAGAAACATCAACATTTTTATGTCACAATTTCACTTTGATTAAAATGTTATAAAACTAAATCTACCACAAATATAATTTCTAAGTAATTATAATGTTGTCTGTCAGGATATTCACCTACAGTAGCAATGGTGTAGCGATTAAAAAACTGCTGCCTGTCACTGGGAGAGAGGCAAAGAAAACCCTGATAGATCACTGATCAATCACAAAGCAACACGCACACACACACACTGACACACACAGACAATTAAACAGTTGTGCTTTTTTTACTGAGAAAGCAAGAGTATCTGGAGAGAACTAAGGCCTGCTTGGGGAGAACAAGCTCCATGCAGAAAGACTCCAGGCTTGGATTGGAACCCAGAACCTTTTTTCTGAAAGGCAGCAGTGCTACCATCTGTGCAACAGCACAATTTGAAAAAAATGCAATATATATATAAGATATACATTTTACGTTTTTTTTCTGTTTTCTGTTGATGTGTGAATGATAACGCCTCTGTCTAAGTTGTTTTTTTTTTCCATCAGAGCTGATAACAGTGGCATTATCAGAAAAATCAGTTTCAATGGTCAAAAGTTAAAAATGTTAAGAACAGAAATACACAACAGAAATAAAGCTGGGGAAAAAATATCCAAAAGAAACTTGATAATTTATTTTTCATTAAATATGAAATCAGCCTTACTGCTAAATGTGAGATAAAAATAAGGATCAGAAACTTAGATTATTTAGCAGCATTAGACAAATTTCGTTTTCAGGCATCATAAAAAAATCTACATGTCCTCAGCTTGTTAGTTTAACTTTAATTAATTTTATGACAAACTGCAGCACTGAAAAACAATTTCATCATTCAGAGCTCATTGATGAACAGAAACTAAACTCACCAATTTCCTGTATGGAGACTTTATTGCTGATATCAGTGTAGAAAACTGGATTTCCTCTTACTCCTCTGCAGCTGTACACACCTCCCTCTGAGACTCTGAGGATTCTATCTGGTTCATTGTTTCTGATGGACTTTAATTTTAAAGACCCTGTTCTGAACCAGTAAATCTTCCAGCCATTAGAAATGTTCACTGAGCAAGTCAGTGTTATACTGCCCCCTGCTGGTATGATTTTACTGTCTGCTGTCAGAATGGCTCTGGGTTTCTCTGATGCTGCGTTTGGGAAAGAAAAACATTTAAAAGAAAAGGAAATAATCAGACGATGTTTTAGAAAGTAATGTGGTAACAAAATTCTTCCATAAGCTATTATTACCAATCTGAAATAAATTTATATGAAGTATAACGGATCATGTTTTATTGCGATTTTTACTTAAAGGAATTTTGAATTTTTTTTTTAACTCTGAATGTATTTTTCCTGTAAGAATTCACACGTCAGCAGCTATAATCATAGAAAACTATTATCTGAATATAGATTTCCTTCACATTTCAGTGCAGTGGTAGAAAAAAGGAGACCGATAAACAAAGTTGTCCCATATGTGGCGGGAGTTACTGAGAAACTGAGGATATTTTCTAAACACAACATCCCAGTGCATTTTAAAGCTGCTAACACTCTCAGGAAAAGACTGGTTAACCCAACAAAAAAACTCAAACACAAGCTCAGTGGTGAGGTACATGTAGTGCAAACTCATCAGGCAAAGACTCAGCAGTCCATCTACATCTAAAGGACAAAGGTCACTCTTTTAAAGACAATGATGTACACATTTTCAATAGGGAAGACAGATGGTTTGAGAGAGGAGTAAAAGAAGCCATTTATGTTAAACATATGAAACCAACCTTGAATAGAGGAGCTGGCATCAGGTTTCATCATTCCTACATAAATAAAGCAGGTTTTTTGGGGGGTTTTTTCACAGAAACTCAAACTTTAAGGCAGGTGACCAAAACAGCATAGTTACATAATTAGGGTCGTTTCACTTTCAAACAACACTTAATTTACCAACATTGCTTAGAGCTTACACAACCATGACATAACAATAGCTTCATCAGTGAGATTTAAAGACCCTAACTTTTAGATTTATATATTTGATACTCAAAACCATTCTTTTCAGAACTGAAGAAGCCTCTTCGATGAGAGATTAAATGTTTTCAAGACATCAAGAAAGGTTCAGTAGCCTTCATTTAAACTCTGAAGAGTACCATGTCCTGGATGACTGATAACCTTCATCAACAATAACAGGAAAAAACCTGATCTGTCAGCTGAGTCCTATTGGTGTAATAAAGATAAATAATGGGTCCGAGATGTGAAAAAAATCTACTTTCAATAAGATCATCAGAAACAGGTGACATTTTTTTTAACTATTAACATTAAAACACGTTTTACTGGGAAAACTGCACATCTGCAGCTGATTTAATAAAAAAGTTATGTTTTTTTTCCTTAAATCTTTTTTGTTTAAAAGTGATTATTTTCATAATTCATCCAGAACTTTCCAAATAAATTCAGTGTTTTAGGAGGTGAAATATTAATAATTTTGGGGAGAAAGAAAATAAGATTTTCTGTTTTCCCCATGTAAAATGAACCTCCCCAATAGATTTCACTAAATGACATAAAACTGTTTCATGTTGTTGACTAAACTATTTAAATAAGACGTGTAAATAATAATTTAATCTAATAATAGATGATTTACTTACAAACAGGTAAAGAGCTATCATCACTCCATTGTGTTAACTGATAGTTTATTCTTCCTCTGCAGCTGTTTCTGTCACTGAAAGCTGTGATGGTCCAAGTTTCACTGGATGGGGGAGAATAATTTGACCAGCTTGTTCTCCATTCATACGTCCACTGAGTTCCTCCTCCTCCTTTGATCTCACATCTCAGAGTGACTCTCTCTCCTCTGAATATCTGAGGCCAGGCGGGTTGGAAGGTCACAGTTGGTTTATTGGAAACTGTTTACAAAAAAACAACCAACCTCTGGTTAAAATTGCAACAAAAACAAAGTCTACATAAAACCTTTGGCCTTTTACCACCGAGAATGATAACCTTCTGAAATAGAATCAAACTCATTCAAGAAAAAAATCAATATATAAAGCAAATACATCAAAGTATTACATGAAATTATAAAAAAAAGTAGTGGATTGTATACATAGAAAAGAATTGACATTTCTAGTAAAAGATAAAAAACTGGAATATCATCTTCAATTCAAGACTTTTAACTTCAGCTTTTAATTTAATACATTTTGTAGCATTCATACGTCCACTGAGTTCCTCCTCCTTCCCTGATCTCACATCTCAGAGTGACTCTCTCTCCTGTGTATATCTGAGGCCAGGTGGGTTGGAAGGTCACAGTTGGTTTATTGGAAACTGTTTACAAAAAAAACAAACAACCTCTGGTTAAAAATGCAACAAAAACAAAGTCTACATAAAATCGTTGGCCTTTTAACACCGAGAATGATAACCTTCTGAAATAGAATCAAACTGATTCAAGAACAAAATCAATATATAAACTGAATACATAAAACATTACATGAAATTATAAAAAAGTAGTGGTTTGTAAACATAGAAAATAATTAAAATTTCTATCAAAAGATGAAAAGAAACTGGAATACCACCTACAATAAAAATCTTTTAACTTTAGCTTTTAATTTAATACATTTTGTAGCTGACTGTTGCGACATTTAAACATTAAACGTTATAAACAAAATTCAGGTTAACATTAAGTATTATTATATTATATTTATCATTAATAAAGATACAAATGAGCAGCTTCTGTTAAATTATTTTTAAAAGTTCAATATAATTTGTTATTTTATTGATAAACAGAAACTAAACTCACCAGTTTCATATATGGTAACCTCATTGCTGGTATCAGTGTAGAAAACTGGATCTCCTCTTCCTCCTCTGCAGCTGTACACACCTCCCTCTGAGACTCTGAGGATTCTATCTGGTTTATTGTTTCTGATGGACTTTAATGTAGAAGACACTGACTCCTTTCTGAACCAGTTAACCTTCCAATCAGCAGAGGTGTCCAGAGAGCAGGTCAGTGTTATACTGCCCCCTGCTGGTATGATTTCTTTATCTGCTGTTAATGATGCTCTGGGTTTATAAGCTGTTTAAACAAACACAATTGCAAGTAAATATTCAGAATATTGTTTAAGGAAACCTTTTGTTACAATGAATTAAATCTATAGTTACCAGAACCAAATAATTAATCTTAAACAATATTGACAGGTCAGCCTTACTATGATTTTTATATTCTGAGGCCAGATGGGTTTCAGATTCACTTAAACCTTTTTGGAAACTATATAAAAAAAAAAAAAAACGAGATAATTTTTTTTTTTTTAAAGAACTAAACACAAAATATATTTCTATGAACTTTGTAGAGAAGTATGTACATTAATGTATGTTTTATGCTGTCATCTTTAAAGTATTTCCAGTATTAACAATCTTACAATTAATTAAAGAGATGTTGCTGATTAATTTTAATGCAGACTTTAGACCAACTGTGCACTAAAATATTAATGAAATTACCATATGTTCTGTCTTTGTATATTAAATAGCTTAATTCATTTTAGTAGCTTAATTACAACTATTACATAGCATCATATAAACTCACTGTACTTACTTTTAACACTAGAAACTATCAGTTAAATCAAAGATTAATCAGTTCAATTCATTCTTTATCATTTAATTTCCTTAAGTCAAAAATTTAGAACTGATCTTATTTGTCCTCAGAAAGTCTCTTATTCCATAGCAGTTGTATTTCTAAATTCACTAGTCTCATTTATTAAAACTTTTTGAGATTATATAAAGTTTTCGTCCTTCTTAGCTCTGCAGCTCTACCAGCCTCCTCTTTCTATCCTGAAATCTCTGGATGACTCAGCTGGTTTAGTCAGACCTGTGGATGAAGAGCGTCTATAGAGTTCATATGATGAAGCAGCACAGAACAAGTCAGTGTCACACTGCCCCCTGTTGGTGTGGTTGTTTTGAGTGTTGTCATGGTGATCCTGGTTTATAATGGTAGTTAAACAATTGAAAACATCATCACTAATTGTTTGGAGCAAACCACAAAAAATCTGATCAATTGGTTTACCATCATCATCATCATCATCATCATCAAAATAATCAATAATATAAATTTCATTAAATATAATCTTTTATTTAATATTTTAATATTTTATCTAATATTTTATTATACGGCCCTTCACAATGCAAGTAGAACGCTCCATTGATTTGAATGTGATTTCCCAACGTTCTACCGGTCATTATTTTCTGATAGAAGACCTCTGAAAAAAATTATGACAATAGCAACGGAGTTTGTAACGCACAAACTGTTGGGAACTATTTGACGCGGAAATCCTAAATAAACCTTTCTGCCTTCATAAAAGTGTATGAAGTTTATTTGTGTGTGTACAATTGGCAACTAGCCGTATATTAAGCAGGATAATGTAGCCTATAGAACGCCGGTCATTATCGGGAAAATAAGTACCTTCAGGGCGAACTGGACTGAATGTATAGAACCGGCGTTCTATACATTATCCCTTACATGATAAATATAAGATTAATAGAAAGACTTTATCTTATTTACAAAAATTAGAAAGTAATTTACTGTAACTGCAACTGGGTTATTTCCCCATTAGAGGCAGATATCGTATATCTACATTAATACAAATAAACAAATCTGACTGACTCTAAGTTTAATTTTAGAAAACGATTTGATTAATAAATTAGATTAAAGTTACAGTGAGATTATTGAAAGTCACTGTATAGATTCAGGAAATAATTGATTTAAAAGTAGACCAACACATAAACTTTTTACATTCAGATCACAGACAGCAGGTGGTGAAGAAGAGATAAAAGTTGCATAATTGCAAAGAGGCAAAAACATTCCTTTTTAAGTTTTCTCTCATGAAAAGATTCAGTTTGAAATATTTTATAAACATTGTGAGTCTAAGTGATAATTGAAACTTCTGGAAACATTGTTAATAAATACTTTGGGATTTTTGTTGTTGAAACCAAAGTGTTACTGACTTTACCATCTATTGGTGGGGGTTTGTCTTCTTCCTCATCACTCTGATCTGTTGAAATGATCAAATATAGAAAAATCATCATACTATCCTATTGGTATATCTAAATAAAATATAAAGCATCAAGATATTTCATTCAACAAAAATTAATTAATTAAATGAACTGTTGTTCAGTTAGTCTGATCATCTTATGAACTGACAAAAATAACAGAAATTGAAAGAAAAAACTTGAAAAAGGAAAACTTCTTACCATAAGCATGTACGTAAATAAGTGTACTGAGCACTGCAATGGACAATGAAAGCTTATCAGATATGGTCAAACTGACAGAGAAAGTAATTCACAACAAATACATTTTAACAAAACTGTACATAATATTGTAATAACACCAAGGCAGCGTTTGTTTAGAGTTAATCACAGAAAACTTACATCTCCTCAAGATGGAAGAGAAACAGTTTAAACAGTTATAAACTATTTCCATCCTGAAGAAACATGTTTATGTTCACTAAACAGAAAGTCAGTGATGTACTTACAGAAAAAGCCCAGAATGCAGAGCAGAGCGTTCTCCATCTTCACATCTAGATCTGCTGCTCAGCTCATCAGAAAGGTTTCTACTTTGTTTTAACTATAATAAGAAGAAAAGTTGCATCAGCCATACATTCATGACACTAACATTTTTTCATTTTTCTAAATGTGGCCTGTGTGTGTTTCCTTCCCTTTTATACAAAGTTCACACCATAACAGCAGCTCTAACCACAGCAGTTGGTGGGTTGTATTTCCTGTCCATTGCAAAGACATTTCAACCTGTTTCATGAGAAAAACTCTTTGTGATTGTAGAAAAACCCAGACTTCCAACAACATGATATACTTAAAAAAATAATGAATATGAATATATTTATTCAAGCAGTTGTGGAGTTAAAGACGTCAAAAGACGTTTTTTCCTTTCTGATTTCTAAAGAGCTCCTCTCTTGCTGCTATTTCTAAAACTTTTACACCTTCTTCAGAGGACTGACTGTTGGCTGCTTATCAGATCAGTGATGAACGAATGATCTGTCAGGTTGGTTAACCGTCTCTCAGCTGTTAAGTGCTGGGATGAGTTACTGGGCCCGCTGGTTACCATCAGGTAATGATTCATGAAACACTGAACATCACACTGTTACTGACAAAGGAGTGAAAGCTGGTGTGTGTCTGTGTGATTTTCTTTAGAACATGAACCTGTATGAATGTTTATATTAATGATTGTTTTAGTTTTTTCTCTCATTTGATCTCTTTTTCTACATGTTCATCTTTAATTGAGGTATGTTGCTGGTATCACTTGAACAGATCCATTGTTATATACAATAAACACACTACATAAAATGTATGGTTTGATTTAATTTTGTGACTTGTGCTTAACTAAATCGACTGCAACGCTCTAAATGTTATCTTGTTCTCTCACTACAACACACCTCCTTCACCTTTATACTGTGATTAATATCATACTTTGGATCATGTTGAATATGCAGTCATGGTGGAAGAACTGGTTTGACTTAACCCATTGTCCGTCTTTCTGCCTTCTTGAGTTGATGTTCTGTGGCTCCCTGCAGGATATATAGTTGGTGTCTGAAAATGAATTCAGCCCATCTTAAACCCACCCTGGTCCTCTTGATGAAAATTCGGAACATTGTCATTTTTCGATTAACTCTTAAACTTCCAGTAGTCTCAATAAATGGTTCCTTTGTGAAAAAGAATTCTGATAAAACAAAAAAAGATAGATATGCTTTAAGTGCCTTAGCCATACTTAGCCAAACTCTGTATGTAAATAGACACCGTATAAGACATCTCCCCATAGATGTGCATGGAATAAAGAAAATAGTGTTTGCAAAGTATTTGTACTTCATAGCTAAACAATGAGTCATTAAGGACAAAATATACACTAAAACCGTTTTTAGAAAGGTGTTCTGGAGTTTTTGTGGATAATTCCATTCTGTCTTTATCCAAAGTTTTCTTTTCAAATACACCACTTTTAACAGGAACATTGGCTTCTGGCTGTTTTCTCACAGTATGAAATGTGCTGGCGGATCCTGATGAATGTCTGGGGGGTGTATCTGGATACGACGTACATATGTCATTTACCCAAACAAAGTTATATTGGCAAAGAGGGCTAACAAAAAAGCAGCACTCCTCACAGTACGCATCTTTTGTGTGCAGTTCTGCGCACATATGCTTAAAATATGAAGTTGAATGGAAAATAGAAGTGAAACCGAAGAAGTGTGAAGCAACCTTTTAATATACGATATATATGTCATCAATGTGTGCACTCACAGCTTTCCCTGTCCCCCACCCCCTCAGCCCCTTTCTCCGGACAAGTCCGCTCTTGTTACTAGGGCTTCAGGCGATAAAATACACGTAAAATTTATACGCACAGAGTGTAGAACTCTGCTTTCAGACTCAAAAGTAAAACAGACGAAGTCTGAATTACAAGTTTTCATGGCCTGTTTGAAAGGGGCTTAATTAAGTTTTATTAATTCTTAAAAAGAAATCAAGTCAAAAAGTTTAAAGTATCACTGAATCAGCTCACAGTGACTAAATTAGCTGATAAGATATTCTGACCTTGAAGTGAAGTTGAACCCAGAATTTGACACAAATCATTACTGAACCAAAAGTAGCGTTACAGTATCGCAAATTCACCTTTCTGGAATCTATATATATATATATATTAGATTCAAGGTACTCAGTTCACCAGCTATAAGTTGTTTAAACTTTATATGTTTACAGATATGCTTTTATTTCGTATTTGGTTTCTAGGGTGTTAAAACAGACAGAGAAGCTTTATGGTTCCTCTTTTGTACAAAAATGCCTCACAGTGAGAATGATCACAACGATAAGAAATGAAGATAATTTTAATAAGCAGAAAAGAGAAGTCCCACCTTGAGAACCAAGCAAGTGTTAATCAAGCGAGAAGCGGGGTACAACCTGGACAGGTCGGCAGTTCTTTGCAGAGCAACAGAGACAGAAAAATGCACACAAATGATAAGTTTAAAGAAAATAATGTTGATTACCAGTCATACTGTATACTTTGGCCTACAACTGCACTTGAAGAGCACAAAATATTACTGTTTCCTCATTTCTCTGAACAGAACCATGAACAAGACATGAGAATGTGAGATGTCGATATGTGGGGGGGGGGGGTAATGAGAGAAGTTGGGGTCATCTAAACATAGAGACTCTTGCATTTGGTTTCAGAATGACCTGTCCCTGATCCTTCCTGGTACTTGAGCCTCCAATCAGACTCTCCCATTGCAAGTGGGTCAATATCACTATAAAGTGCCCTTTGTTGTCCCCATCACAATCACGGATATATTTTGGCCATTTTGTGTAATAATACTATTCTGGTTGGATACAAGTAATGTTTAAGTACTTTAATACACTTTTGTATAATAATAACTGGAATCAGGTTGGTTTTCCTTTTTTTATTCAACTTTCTTCTAATGCATCACTGCCCTTCACTTGCGTCCCTCATGCTGGACAGCAGACATCAACCAAGGCTGTTAATGATAAAATAACACATAATCAAACAAATTTGCACTTTCCCTTGTTGTTGCTATTAGATAATAGCAAATAAAAAAGGTTTTTGCCATTTTATTTGTTTTTTTACAAAAATATCTTCAGTTTCATATGCGTCCCTGAACTTAATGTCCACCCTGTCATTATGGGTCACTTGGCCCTTTAATTACTAATATGATGCAATCAGTGACATCATCACCAGAATGTTGACCCATTTGAACTGAGGTCAGACCAACACCACCAAGAAGAGTAAGTACTTCCTCTTATTTTTCATGTTTATCATCATTATATGTTCATTGTTTAATGTGGTCACACATAACATGTCCACCCTGTCGGCGTAAAAACCTGAAAAGTAACTATTTTTCCCCAAAAGTTTAGGTATATTTTTTCAAAAAATTGCAATGTCATCTTCAAGTTAGCTGGTTATGCTAGCTAGTGTCTCACCATGTGGTTGATATAAGCAGATTAGCTAAAATTGTCCACCCTGTCATTGTCCACCCTGTCATCAAGGCTGTTATGACAGGGTGGACATCACCCTGACAGGGTGGACATCAACCGTTGAGATGGGTAACATAAGACTACGTTTTACACTTAATGCCTATTTAAAAAACAATAAAACTGATTGTGAAAAGACATTTTACTGTATTTAATGTGTGTTAATAAAACACATTTATTTTCAGAAGTATGGTACTTAATGGAGCTGACATAGCAAGGCGTTACAGAGAGCGCCGAGATGCAGATCCAGAAAGAAGACAGCAGTATCTTGAGGGAGAGAGAGCCAGGTGGCAAAGAGACTGACAGACTGGAAAGAAGAAGAGTGTCAATGAAATAAGTGAGCGTGAGAGGAGAGAAAAGAGAAAGAGATGGAGGGAGGCTAAAAGACAAGCCAGAGCAAAGGCCAGGAGGAATGCTTTGCCTATGTCAGATACACCACCCATCTCTCCTGAAGCTCAGCATGAAGCAGGGCCATCCAGGTTGGAATCTATAGTAGACGTTTAGGAATATACTTAAGCTGGTTAAATGTATTTGAGATTACTTGTATGTAGACTATGTCTTGACTGAGTCTCTCTCATACGCACGCAAACACAGAAACGTTTGCCCGCTCAGGCTCACACACTCTGTCTCTCTCACACACACACACACACTCAGAGGACTCTCAAAATGTCTGTCTGTGTGTGTGCATGCGTATATGGAGAGAGACTGACTGTGCATCATAGAGATTTATTTAAGTATTAACTAACTTAACTGGTTTTGGAGATAAAGTTTTGGGAGAAGTGAAAAAAAGTTTTTTATTTTCACAGACAAAAGCGTCAAGGAAAAAGCAGTCGGAGAAGATTGCTCTTTGAGATCGCTTTTTGTATTTAGCCACTCTTGCTTTCTCTGTTTTAAGTTTTTCCTCCAGCTGTTGAATCTCCTTTTTAAGTTTTCTTGTCAAAGAGTGCTAGTGCTTCATCCAATTCTCCCCAGGCAGTTACCAATGCTTTACTTGCTGGTGAAACGGTGAGCTCTCCCGTTAAGAGAGCCTTAGTTTTCAATGCAGCACTAACTGCAGGCATCCGAAAAAAGTACATAAATGCCAAAACAAACAGAGAAAAGCAACTGATAGTAAGAGTGGTCTGTGGAAACATTGTCAAAAAATACAAGCTGCAGAAGTATGCCAGGACTGCTTTTGGCTATTCAAAAAAGAGAGAAAGCGATGCCAATGCTGATGGGCTAACCTACATTGGACGAAGATGTGGTAACAAACTAAGAATTACAGTAAAAGAATTCTTTCTGCGAGATGATGTAAGCCGAATGACAACCGGTCGCAAACAAACAGTCACAAGGATAAAGAAAAAGATGCAGAAGAGGCTACTTCTTGACACAATGAAAAATCTTCACAAACAGTTCCTCTGCGAAAGTCTCGGCCATGTGTCATACACCTCCTTTTGTAGATTCAGGCCTTTTTGGGTAGTTTTTCCTTCGAAATCTGACCGAGACACGTGTCTTTGCAAAAGGCATGAAAATTTAACGTTCATGGCGAGAGCAATGCTGAACTGTGGCCTGCTGTCCACAGATAATATTGAGGAAATGGCTGAAGTTACCATGTGCAATAAAAACATCAAGGCCTGTGCATATGGGGAATGCAAGAAATGTGAGAAAACGTCCCACCCACTGACCAATCCACCTGGTCCACAAATTATCAATGTTCCACAATGGATGACGGAAAAAACAATGAAGGAGGAGAGGGTGTCAACCATTACCACGAAGAAGGAGCTTGAGATGTCTGAGACGGAATTAAATTCTAAATTTCAAGACAAACTATTTCAGATCAGGGGTCACATTTTTAATGCAAAATGGCAATCAAAAATATATAGAGAAATCAAGGACAATATGAAAAGCAACGAATGCCTTTTGCACATTGATTTTAGTGTTCTTTTATGACTGTTTAAGTGTGTTATAATTGGCCCTTTTGTATGCCTTCCTTCAGTTGTGCTCCCTGTCATGTTACCGTCCACCCTGTCATATGTCATTGTCCACCCTATCGTATGCATTTTAACAAAAAATAAATAAATGTCTTTAAACAAATGACAATGTTTAGCATTTGTTTTTTTTAGGAACATTTAAGAATAAATTGGTTTTGGATCAATTCGGGTCAGATATGTTTCCTATCTTATGTTTTTACTTTAAATGGTATGTAACTCGGGCAGAGCTCTGATAACAAAACATAGTTTTTTGTTATTTCTAAAGTTTTTGAATTTTTTTTCCCATTTTTTTAAAGATATAAATAAGAGAAGGGACAAAAATATTTTGCAAAGGTGTATTTTTTAGAATGATAAGACTGTCAGAAATATTTGCTTTCTGTATCCATTTGTCCCTGACAGGGTGGACATATTTTGTAAGTTGGTTCAAATGTTTTTGCTTATAATTATTTTATTACAGGTCCAGGAGCTGGGCCAACCAGCAATTGTTTAAGTTTAAAGTCTTCTTAAAAGAATAAACATGTGGTTAAACGAAAAACTTGAACAATGTCTTTAAGAAATTTTCATCTGTCAAAGGCACTTTATGGTGATATTGACCC
>JAPXFQ010003022.1:0-253509 GCA_028564705.1 Apricaphanius iberus
CCCCCCCCCCCTCCCATAGAATGGAACGGTAACACTTGCAAGCCTCCCCCTTTCACCGTCTTCTTGAAGTGTATGTGTCTTAGCTAAGCCTCCAGAATGTGGTTCACTAGAAGGAATTACAACATTAATCCTTTTTGGGTTTGTGGTTTTTAAGTTGTTTCCAGAAACAGAATAAACAACAAATGTTGAACATATTATTTTTTGTAAACAAAAAAATAACCATGGGACATCCACATCCACATGAGCAACGTAATATAAATTATAATTTTTTATTTATTTTTTCACACCAGACATTTTCTTCTGTGTACCAAATTGAAGCATCTGCCACAGGATATTTAGTATCAGTCATGTTTACATTTAGCTTTATTTGACAACCAATGATTTACATTTTTTGTGATCCTATGGTCTAATGAGAGGAAACGTTAATTTTCTTCCAAGCAATTAATAGTCTTTAAAATTAGGCAAACATGCAGGCATTGCTGAATGTCAAGATGTTGCTTTTAATTAATCTCTCATCAGAATTTAAATGTAGTTTTATCCAAATTACAGCTACCATATTTTTCTTCTTGTTTAATATCAAAAGTAAAACCAAATGTTTTTTTTGTATTAGATTATAGCAAAGTATCTTGATCAGAAGACAGATTCTTCATAGTTCAGATCGGAGTCCTAAAGGCCTTGATCCCACGGATTTTATTCTGTAATAGAAAAAAACATGAAAGGTTAGTAAAGTAACTATTATTTAACAAAAAGTGTAGAATTAGTTATGACTCTTTAAAAAGATTAAGGGAGAGCCATTGATTTAATGAAAATAGATATTCGTTAGGATAGGCTGCACAGTCAACAACAAGATCCGGGTACTTTAGCCTGTTCAGAGTAGGATGATTTACGCACAGCTCCTTGGTTTTGCATAAATGGATGCAACTGTAATTTGCCTGTCTTTTTCTTTATTTGTGATACTGTGTGAAGGGCCGTATGTTTGCATGGATTTGTTGTGGTGGGTTTTTTTGTTTGGTTTTGACGTGGTAATGGACTCCTGATTTATAGCAGTTTCACCTATAATGATCCCACACCTTCGTGGGTTGGGATTTGTCCACACAAGATTTTGGACTCATTACAATGAGAGACAGAGGGGAAGGAAGAGAGCACATACGTCCTCTCCAGGAGGAGTCTGGCTTGGTGCGTCAGGGAAGGTTTTGGATCTGGAGAAGGGAGAGCCTGGCACAGGGGGACCCAGGCACGGGAGGCAAAAGCATTAACACTCTCACACCGCTTGGTAGAGGAATGTGAAAAGTTGTTGGCAGCCTGCGCATCTACAGATAAATCAGTGCAGCGAGTGCACCACCTGAGGTGTCTTCTGTATTTTCCAGCGCTGCGCGTGGTGAGCATGGAGTCTGTGAGCCAGCGGGACATCCCCGTCCCGATAACGCACAGGATTGGACAGGGACCCCGAAAAGAAAAGAAGCCAGATCCGGAGGAAGACCGGCAGTCTGACAAAACAGCATACTTTGTCAGAATAGCAAACCGTAAATTGAGTTATCTAACCAATTTTAACCAACCCAGAAGTTTTATGTTCTAACCCTAAGGTCACAGGACAAATATACTTTATTTTAAATGCCTAAACCTAAAATACATCTAATTTTAGTTGATTTGAACAGATTTTAAACACCAATTTAAATGTTTACAAACTATGTTTTTTTTACTGTGTGCATGCGCATTTACCAAAAGTATGTCATTCTGATGGGTATGCTGTTTTGTCAGAACACCGTTCTTGTTCAAAAATCTGTGCCCCTGAGATATCCTGTTCCCCCGTTAGGTTTAGGCACTGATTCCCAAATAGTAGGATGAGGAAAATAGTCAAGTTATGGTTAGGTGATGCTCCTCCAATTTTAGAATAATAAAATGACTTAGGGTTAGGCAATTGTTCTCAAATGTTAAGATTAGTAAGACATCAACCGGTCAGCCAATCAGAAACGACAAAGGGTTAGGAAAAAAACATTCTAACACCATGGGGAACAGAATAGTTCAGGGGAGCAGATATTCGTTCAACACCGGCCATAGGAAGGGGGGAATAAATGCACGACCATCCAAAAAAAATCACATTCTAAAAAAAGTGGTGGTGACATATTCTTTTGCTTTTGCCTTGGGCTGTATAGTAGTGCTGGACGATACTGCAAAATTTGGTACAAAGTAAATATAGGGCCTGTATTGCCGATACCGATACTTTTTACTGTCTAGTTTTGTGTCATTTATTTAATTGAATGCATCATCAATATGAAAATTAGTCTGAAAACTTGAATGTTCATATTTATTTATTAAAAATAAATAATAATAATAACAGGTTTTAAATCCTTGACAATCATTTCAACGGGACCCCTTTTTTAGCCATAATTGTTTGGAAATCCTCCAGGTGAGGTAAAAAAATATTGTTAACCTTATAACCTGTCACCGTGTGCTTCGCCTAAACATAGGATCACTAATGTTGGTTTGACAATTAATAAAAAAACGTTTATTCCGGCATTTTCATATTTTAGGACTGAGGGATAGCCATTTGTTTTTTATGGGTAGCATGTCTATTTTTTCAGTTCCTGCGAATAATTCATTTTAAATTCAACTTAGTGATTCCCTTATGTGACTGTCTGAATGTAGTCTTATTAATCTGTCTGCTAAATAATTACCAATTGAACATTAACATTAGCCTATCTAATGCAGGTGATTAAAAATATCATTTCCATTTCACTATACTAAGCTACCTGGATTGATGGCCATGCTGAAAGCCTCTGCAGGGACGTCTGCTTTGGTGCAGGAGATCTGCATTCCCTCTTCCTTCGGATGTGCAGCTCAAAGTTCTGGTTGGGGTTTGTTTTTGTGGGATTATATAGGTGTGTGGAGTTGCCAACATACCTAATTTATTTCCTGCAAACATCGTAGGTTGCAGTGGTTTGATTTGATTTACAGGTGTTAAAACAACTCCAAACGCCGCTACTCTCCTCCCCCGCTCTGCTTCACAGTGAGCGACGGGGAGCGCTGGAGGGGAGGGAGAGTGAGCGGTGTTTCAGCCACTCAGGCTCTCTGCAAATGCCCGGAGTTGGACTGAAGAGAAAGTGAAACTTAAGGATCAATCTCATCACGCACCTATCGATCAATGCACAATACTAACGTTAGATCGATACTATCAATATTTTAGATCGATCCACCCAGCCCTACTGTATAGAAGTAACCCTTTCTTTACTGTTAATTTTTTATTATTATTATTATTATTCTGAGAATAAAACATTGATGTCTTGAGATTTTGGTTTCAGTTTCTCTTTAACAATGGAACACAGAGAAGTGATGGAATCTAAACGAAGTGTTTGTATGCGTGGTTGTGTCTCTGTAATGGACAGGTGACCTGTCCAGGGTGTACCCCACCTCTCATCCAATGTCCATCAAAGACAGGTACCAGCCCCAGGTTAGATAGTATAGATGATGGATGGATATTTGTTAGGATTTTTGGTTTTAAAACCTTGGGGGGGGGGGCGGGATTCAATTTGGATTACATAGTATCAGAGCACAAAATAATGGAAATTCTTTTTATTGATGATAAAACCAGCACAATAGGTAAATACTATTCAGATTTCCGAAATTCAGACTTACGCATGTTGCAATCCCCTTCGCCAGAAGTTCCACCGTCTTCCATGCCCTCACAAATTTTGACACAGTCGAAACAGGACGTCTCGAAACACTTCAGGCAACTCTGACAGCCCGATTGACCGCTTTCACCCTGGGAACCTTCTTTCTTTTTGTTTTTTTGCTTCTTGGGCTGAGTTGTCTGTGGCTCTTCTTTCAAGCCCTCACTCTTTTTTTGTTCCATGATGCTTGTTTAGTTTGGTACAAAATCTGTTTTAAAAAAATCAAAGGAAGGGAACAATACATTTCCACATGTGATAAAAAGGTTGAGCTCATGTCCAGATTTGAACACACTCATGCTTTATTACAAGTAATGAAGTGTAATCCAATCACCAAGGTTAAGCTATCTTGGTTTAGGGCCAAAGGAAAAGTATAATTTCATGAGGAGCTGGCAATGGAATGTTGCTTCAAGCTAAGTGCCATATTCACAACTCTGGAAATGGTTTCGCCTTTAATTTGCTTTATTTAGGCTAAATCCACTCAGCTATAGTGAAGGTTATCAGTGGAACAATGTGAGCCATTTAAGACCACTAGTCCCCATTTTGGGGACACGCCTCCTAGAGTAGCATTTAACTTTCAACTTTCAATTACTTGTTATTACAGACACCAATATTTGATCTAAAATCAATAAGAGTGAGTAGTTACTATTTATTATGTCCATTTGCTTATGTGTATTCTTTCAGGCAGAATTCATATTCATAATTCAAATGTTTTGTCTTTCAACCTCAATTACACTTGCCCACTATGATTTTCTAGAGAATTTTCACATTCACAGTATCCCCGTAGACCTTTCTAGTATATGAGAGCAATTTAAACATTTTAGACCTTTTACAAGCTGTTGGGAAAAACAGCTCAGGGCGTAAGAGATTCATTAAACTGATTGCACAATTTGCACAGCAAGAAAGAAAACGAAAATATGAGGAGGACAGGCAAAGTCCCAGAGGGGCAGAAATGGAGAGTTGCGAAGCAAAAGAACTGTAAGAATGCTGAGAGACAAGTGCGGAGCAGTGAGATAGGAAAGAAAAATTATGAGCATGAGTGAGTTTCCACATATTAAGTATCAGTTCCACGAAGTGAGCTAACTCCAAAAGTCAGGCTTACTTTCGCAATGTGGTTCAGTTTGCACAGATTTGGTTTCAGAAACGAGTCTAACCTGAAGCCCCGCTCAGTCACCATGGTAACTTGTGTTCTTGGATGGACCTGCTCTGTTTCAGCCTAACTTATTTTAGATTGATGAAATGATTGGACAATCCAGGTGAAGTCACAATGCGGCGCTCGTATTCTGCTGCTGTTCTCTCTCTCGCCACCCTCCAATAAAGTTTTTGCAGCAGCTGCAGTTTTCTTTTTGGAGGATAAATTATTTAAAGGACTGTAGGTTCTATCTTTTAAAATGTAATTTTAAATATTTAATGATATTTTTAATTTAATCCCTTTACTTTTACCATTTCGATGAACATTATTGTATTTAATATTTACCTGCTACCAGAAAGATTTTGTTTCACGAATGTCGCACCTGACACCAAGCTATTAATAATTACAAATAAATCACTTTTTTTAAGATGGAGCTATAAAATCATCGTACTGTCTTGTCTAAATGTGTTAAAATAACCTTATAGTAGCTTGAAACTTTAAAAAAAACACATGTAAATTCAAATACTGTATTAATGTATCTCTACATTTTAAAGACTTGAAACTGTTCTTATTTAGTTGATAAATATTTTACATCCTTTCTTAAATCACGTTCTAAAACATTTAACCTCTCAGCTATTTTCTGTCATTCTGATTTTAATAATTCATAACATACTCGAGATTATCTTGCAATAGCCATTGAGGTAATATGATTTATTAACATTAATTTAGAAGTTTACAGTTAGAAGGGCTTCTCAGTGTCACATTCCATGCCGTTTGTAAGGAACAACCACAATTTTGTATTAAAACACAATGCAGCCTGACATGCTTTTATATACAGAAATTGTTCCCTTTATTATTTATGATGTAATTATGATGCTCATAGGCAACATTAATAAGTCTTTCTCAGAATGGGAGAAAAATACAGCCTTTTCCTTTCCTTCTGTTCTGACTTATCTAGCATCGATTGACAGGGGCTGCCTGTTGACGCACATGAGCCTCGCTTGAATCAGCATAGATTAAATTCATGTGAGCTTTGTTGGTGGAACCGAATAAGACTTTAAAGCTAATTTAAGCGAGGATATTTCAAATAAGTCTAGATTTGTAAAGTTTGCTTCATGGAATACACCACAGGTTGTACTTAGTTTTTTTCAGACATGTTTTTTTATTTTGACGTCCCTTTTGTTTACCTAATAATATATTTAGGATGTGTTCCTTTTTTTATTTACTTGAGATTAGATTTAAATCGTCTAGAATTGGGAAACGATAGGTTTGTTTTTATTTTTCTGTAAACAGAAAATTAGAGAGAGAGGATGTACTTTCTTTTTACCATAACCATTTCTATGGTGTCTTTTTTTTCCTAGCATAAATACATGTTCAAAACTGGCTTTCTGAACTTGAATTAACTTTTTACATTATTAACAGATAAAGATGTGGATCAAACAGAAAGAGAAAGGATATTAAACTTAGTATAACATTTAGATATGAGGCTATTGAGGTATTTTTCTTGGTGTTTTGTATGGAACATGAGTTCAGATGGGTCTGGAGACTTAGCTCTGCCTGTCTTTAACTCCTAGTCAAATTCTGTCTATAGTTCGCTTTAATTATGATTGTAACTATCCAAGCTATCAACAGTATCACAGTCAGCAGCTGATTGAAGTAAAATCAGATTACTGGAGCAGGGCTATATATATATATATATATATATATATATAGAAAAATAGATATAGAAAATGTTAAATGGTCTTACCGTTTTGCTTTGAGAAATTTCCCCTTCCTGTGGAGAAGCTGTTTCTTTTAAGCTCCGTCAACCACTGTCAGAAGGAATATTAGAGTCTTAAATATGTCAAGGCTCAGATGATCAAAGCAGCTGTGTCATCTGGTTTTACCTGTCTGTCCAAACAGATTCAATTCAGTTTACCTGTATAGCGCCATTTCACAACAGATATCATCTCAAGGCACTTAACAAGAAGAGTTATTACAATACAATGTTTGATGTAGAAATTGGAGAACCACAGAAGAATGCGTCGTGAATTCTCAACAATCCTTCACACTGAGCAAGCATAAAGCGACAGTGGAAAGGAAAAATTCCCTTTTAACAGGAAGAAACCTCCTGCAGAACCAGGCTCAGCACAAGCGGTCATCTGCCGAGACCGTCTGGGTTTGGAGAATACAGAACAGAGACACAGAAAGAGCAACAGAACTGATGCAATTGATTGCTAATCAAACAATCTGTTGTCAGTTTATTGAGAGACAGTTTCTGCAAAGGTCGATTAGAAAGTCCCTGTCATAGCATATTTTAAGTGATTAACTCTTTAGGTGCCGGGGTTTTTTCTATAAAATATTCTATTTTGATAACACTAGTTCAAAATGTTGTAGCTTTAATATGGCTATAGATAAAGGTACACTGTAAATGAGAAAAAATTTCAGCATGATTCAAAGTTTGTGATGGGAGGAAATTATTATTATTATTATTTTTTTTTTTTTTTTTACTTTATTTTATTGAACATCAAACGAATACAAGTACAGGAACTAGAGCTTTCAATACAATGACAAAAGTGCAATTATAAAACAACAGGTAATTGGATACAGGAAAAAAGGAAGAAAAATAAGTGAAGGGATATTTTATTGCTGAAATAAATCTTTACATAAATCAAGAGTGTATTTTGCTTTAGATGTATCAACGTGTTTAAGGGACTGAATAAATTTAGATAATTCCAATTTAAGACTAATAAAATTGGGGATTCTTTTTTTGACTTTACATGAATGTATAAAGTACTTTGTGTAAAGGAGCAATAAATTAATAGTATTTTCTATTTTTTTATCATTAAGTTCAGAAATTGTAATGATATGTTTTAAGGTTAGAATGTAGTTGATATTTAATTTATCATTTATAATTTTTTGTAAATGGTGCCACAAATTAAGGGAGAATTTACAATAAAAGAAAAGATGGCATACTGATTCGGGAGAGTCGTTGCAAAAAGTACAGGTATCATTTATGTCAGTGAAGTTGGATAAGTATAAATTAGTTGGGTAAATATTATGTAAGATTTTTTTGTGAATTTCTTTGATTTTATTATTAATACAAAATTTTTCAGGGATTAACCATGTTTTTTTCCAACTTATATTATTTAATACTTTATTCCAGTGGCTTATACCTTTAGGAGTGATAAATCTTTTCTCAAAAAGGGTATTGCGAATGTGTTTGTTGCTGCATTTTAATAAGTCAATACCATTAATTTTTAAGAGAGGTTCTATTATAGTTTTAGTTTGATACTGTATGTGAGGTAAATAGTTGAATTAAACCTGAGGGAAGAGCATTAATTACGCTGCTAAATTCTTTAAAAGTAACAGGAAAGCATTTAGAACTTAAGAATTTATCATAATCTAGAAGGGTACCTTTATCGTCAAAGAGATCAGAAACATATGTAATATTTTTATCGATCCAGTTTTGCTTAAAAATAGATTTTCTCTTAAGAGTTATATATTCATTATTCCAGATAATACTCTTGTGTGGAGAAAAGTTATGAGAATAGCATAACTTCCACGCTAATAGAGCCTGTTGATAGAATTTAGAGAGTTTGATAGGAATTTTTTTAATATCATAATTGCATTTTAGAAGAAAATGAAGACCACCAATTTTATTAAAAATACAATGTGGAATAAAATACCAAATTGAATCAGAGTGTTTTAAGCAGTTTTTAATCCAGTTAATTTTAAATGTGTAATTCAAGTCTAAGAAATTTATCAATTCGTAGCCACCTTTGCTCACAGGAGCATAAAGCTGTTCCTTTTGAAGATAATGACGCTTATTTTTCCATACAAATTTTACTAAGAGGTTATTTATTTCTTTGGAGGTTAAGTCAGAAACAAACAAGGATAAGGCAGGATAAACCACTCTAGATATACCTTCCGCTTTAGTTAACAATACTCTGCCAATTATAGAGAGATCTCGTTGCAGCCACATATTCATCACATTATGCATCTTTTTAATTCTAAAAGCAAAGTTTTGTATTTGTCTAGATTTTATGTCCTTTGTAATACTAATACCTAAATAAGTGACTGTGTCTTTGACTGGAATGTTATCAATCTTTTCAACATCGATATTTTTGATAATATTTCACATTTTCTCAAATTGAGGTGCAACCCAGAAGCATTTGAGAAAGAACTAATCAGGCTTATGGCAAGACTAATTTGGTTACTATCTTTCAGAAATAAGGCCGTATCATCTGCTAGTTGTGTAGTTTTAATTTCTCTCTGAAAAAGAGACAGACCCAATAAATTGGGACTATTTATGATTCTCAAAGAAAGCAATTCTGCAACAATCAGGAAATAAAAGGGAGAAATAGGGCATCCTTGGCGCACAGATCTATTGATTGAAAATCTTTTAGATGTTGTGATCGAAAAATGTATTATGATTAATCTTTTAGTATTATTAACACTGAGAGCAGAGGAGCCAGACAACAGGTGTTGAGTTCGAGGCTAGAGAAGACATCACTGCCTGAGAAAATATTGATTCTTCTTACAAACTTAGTTTTGAGAGTTTCTCTTATTGTGTTACATATAACCCAAGCTATTGCCATTGTTTTGTATATGTCAAAAGTCACTTATTCACAGCTAAAGAGCCAGATGTCTTCATCAAGAGATATCCCCACCTTGAGGTTAATAGTTGTGTCTTCAAAGTGATAGAGGCAAGGTTGCTGAACTTTATAAATACTTATTTTCATATGAGCTTGTAAGTAGGTAGTGGGGTAGTAGGTAGTTGGGGAGTTAGGAGGGGGGCAGCATTCGGCATTCACTGTGATCTGTGCTGTTCTCCTGTATGATCAATTCAACTTTTATTAAAACATCCAAACTCTTAAAGGAATCTCTCTCATCTTTATTAAGAGTCTTAAATGCCATTACAGATGTGTTAGGATAAAGGAGAATGGAACTATTAATGTCTTTATAGAGCATTTTAGTGATAGAAATAAAGTTTTCACCAAAACCAAATAATTTCAATGCATTATAGAGGAAGGGATGTTCTACAGTATCAAACGCCTTATAGAAGTCTAAAAACAAAATTAGTGCGTCTGAGTCAATATGATCTGCATAGTCTAATAAATCCAGAACTAGTCTTATGTTGTCACTAATGTGGCGGTTTTTCATAAAACCAGATTGACTTTCACTTATAATTTCATGCAAATTACTTTTCAGTCTCTGGGCGTAAACAAGAGCAATCAGTTTATAGTCTACATTCAGGAGTGTAATCGGTCTCCAATTTTCTATTATGACTGGGTCCTTATTTGGTTTAGGAATCGGTGTGATCAGGCCTTGTTTCATTGTAGCTGTCATCTCATTTTGTATAATGCATTCATTGTTGTCAAGTCTTCTTCAAATTTGCACAAACCCCACTTGAAAGGGATCGGTCTGGAGGTAATAGAGGAATCCACTCAGAGGCAGTTGTTTGATTCTCTGTTTCTTTTCTTTTATTCAATTCAGCATAATCTTTCAAACAGCCAACCAGCCAACCAGGTGAAAAACCTTAAAAGTACATAGAAAAAAAATACAAGAATTAGCAACTTTATAGATTCATATTACATTTCATATTTTTATGCATAATATACTCAGCAATTATTTCAAGAATAATAACTACGGTACATAATAAAGGAAATAACATTATTCCTACACTAATGCTTATTTTAGCCTTAGCCTGAAAAACAGAGCTATCAACTTAAGTGATTTATGAATTCATCCCTTTCACTTGAATTATGAACTGGACGAAATTTTAAATTCCACTCACACAAACAAGCAGAAGAAGGTACAAAGTATCACCATAACCTTGCTGAGATTCACAGAATTATATTAATTCCTACGGCTTCCCTCAGTCCTGGTGCAAACCAGTGTGTGTTCAGTCTTGGTCTCTACCAACTGCCTTATTATACACTCACTACAGGTGAACATTTCCTGCCTGCAATCCACACCCACCACCATTACTGCAGATTTAAACCCAGCAGTGATGCAAATACAGACAAGGTAGTTTGACTTCACATTTTATTGAATTTACGAAAAATTCATCCTCCAATAAATTATTATTAAACTTCCAATATCCTCTTAATTTGTTATTTGAATTTTTAGAACCATGTAGTTGCATTGCTATCATTTTATGATCTGAAAAAGGAGCATAACAGTGTGAAATATTAGATATGAATTGTAAGCAATTACCAGATGTTAACCATAAATCTAATCTGGATTGGAAAGTATTGCGTGAGTTACACCAAGTAAACTCTACCGTGTTTGGGTTGAAGAAACGCCACGCATCAATGAGTGCAAGTTTATCAGATAGAAAAGCAGTCAATTTGAATTTTGAGTTTTGAGTTCGTTTGGGGAATCTATCCACACTATCATTTGGAACATCATTAAAATCTCCCCCGATAATCAAGTATGCATTCTTGTACTTATTTAGAAAATCCTGAATAATTCTGTGAATATCAGCAGATATAATTTTAGCCTGTGCTATAATGTTATGACCATAAACGTTACAGATTACAAAAATAGAGTTATCAAGCTTTACGGCCAACACTATCCATCTCCCATCTTCAGAACATTTGGTCTCTAAAATATCACCAGTAAATTTGCTGAATAGTATCGCAAACCCTGCAGAGTGATTAGACGAATGTGGAAAAAAAAAATTGATCTCCCCACTGAGATTTCCAGAAACTTTGGTCCGGCTCACATGAATGTGTTTCTTGCAAAAAAATAATATTTGCTCCAGTCCTTCTAAGAAAAAGAAATAAAGCTTTTCTCTTGGTAATGTCACGAAGTCCCCTAACATTTAAAGAAACAATTTTTAAAGAGGTAAACTTAAAATCGGTCATTGCTTAAGAAGCACAGTTTAAAGAAAAAGAAAAAAAAACAACAAGTAATGAAACTCACCTAAATTTGAACTAAGTGATGTGAAATAGCTTTTCAAAAGTTTGACATACCTTCATAAAGGTGAATTCAAAGCCAACAAACCAGAATGAAGAAAGTTGCATACATTCTTAGATCTGAACAAATAAGGAACAACTCGTTATTTTCATCTTGTTCTGTCAGTTCGATCAGTCATTTAGAGTTTCAGCCGACACTCTTCTTCCATCAATAATGGCATCCTGGCCCCGCCATGTGGCTTTCTTCCCTTCTTTTCGAGCTCTGTCCACAAGCGGCCAAATCTTTTTCCGGTTTTGTCTCTCGCGAAATGTCAGATCTTCAGCAAAGCGAAGCTTCTTTTCTTTCATACCTTCTGAATCCCTCGAAGCCCTCCAGATCTTCTGTTTGAAGACTCGCATGGTAAACTGGATGATGACTGGTCGAGGCGTGCTTGCTTCTTTGCGTTGTCCAGTTCGATGCACAGTGTCGACGAGAAAGCCAAATCTTTGCTTTTCATCTGGAGCAATTTGGGAAAAGATGTCAAAGACTTTCTTTCTTGTTTCTTCCGTTGTTTCATTAAAAGCCTCAGGAAGGTTGAGCAGCTTCAGATTCCATCTTCGGCTGTAACGCTCAATTTCGTCCGTTTTCAGCTCCAGGCTTGAGAATCTTCGGTTCATGTCGCGTATTTGATCGTCACTTTTTTTAATCTGGTAAACCAAGCCTTCTACCACCTCTTTGATACTCACAATATCTGCTGTGTTTTTACAGATTTTCTCTTCAAGAGAAGAAAATCTGCCTGTTAGCTCATGGACCGCTTTCAGTATATCCGCATTTGAAACCATTTCGTCTTGGTTCCCCGAGCACTGTTTCTTCGATAAAGGACTCGAAACAGAAGAGTCATTTCAAGCTGCGCATGATATGCTGGCATCATCATCGGTAACATCCATAAAAATATTGCCTTTGATGCCTTTTTCCCGTTTTGGCATGACGGCAGCGAGTATCGTTAGCAGGTGAAATCAACCGATGGTTTAAAGTTCGTTCAGAGAGATTCCAGAGAGAAATGGCAATGTCCGAACAGGATTGTTGGTTGGGCTTCTTACCAGATCTCAGTCAACATGTCCATTTGTTGGTCTAAAGCATTGTAAATGTTCAGGTAGTCAAACTTTTTGTAGAGCTTAGTTCACCACATGCTTGCGTTCCGCCATCTTGACAGCACCCCCCTGATGGGAGGAAATTCACACATCTAATTTGCATAGTATGACATCATCAGGCATTGGCAATATTGATTTGGAATACTTTTCTGGACGTTTATTTTTTTTACATTGTTTAAAATGTACTTTATTTTGCATATTATTATTAACATTTTTCTATATAGGCTTATGTATTGTCTAAATATGTATTTTTAGTATTTATTGGCATTTTCTTCAAGAGCAGGTGGACATATCTGTTTATTTCCCTTGTTATGAGGCTCCATTAGTCTATTCAAAGGAAATTATTGGGCTCAGAAATTAACAGAGCCATCCCCAAAATAAGCAACAGGCTCATGACATTGTCTGATCCACTGTTGATACTTTTCATCAAACTCTTCCTCATACCTCCCATCATCGCCGTCATTTGCAGCAGGAAAGTTAACTTTACTGCTGGTTACCAGCTTATTAGCAGTCTGTTTTCTCTCGTGTTTTCCACTGCGTTTGCTGCCATTTCCACGGATTTTTACAATCCTGCTTCCTCTGGATTAGTGTAGTTATGACCACCCCTGCTACCCGATCACATTGCTTTCTCCCAGCAGGAGAACGTGATGAACAGCATCGCACCTGTTGCTGCTGTGGAGCGGCATGGCGAATGGGACCGGCTGGCCGGCTGCTGCTGTGCGCTGCTTGAGTTTCACTTTCTTTCTCCCTGGACAATTGAACATCTTGATCAGAGGGTAGGCTAAATATTTCTCTTCAGAATCTGAATAAGCCAATACTTCCAGGTGGGGAACTCAGACGTCTCTGCATCGTAGGTTTTATCTTTCTAGAACTCGCTCTTTCTATGCTGTGACCACAGCAGCTGCATCCTGTCTCTCTCATTCGCGGAGCTGCGTTAAAAGCTGATTTACATGGTAACACCCAAAAATGTGGCTTAAATCAAAGTTACAGATGCCTGCCATCTCCTGATATAAAGTAGTAATTAAATTAATCTGCAGCTGTGGCTTGTTAAAGGTAGCAATATTGACTGTCGCAATATTGCGACCAGGGCGCTTAAAGAGTTAAATCCTATCCCCACCATACATCTCTACTTAGCCCCTCCTAGCTCTCTACCAGGAGAGAAAACATCATTACACAAAAATGTCAAAAAGCTGTGGGTCCAACTTCATGCTTAGTAGACAATATTTTTGACCAGGGACATCTAACAACATCCTACATACAGTGGGGCGAAAAAGTATTTAGTCAGCCCCCGATTGTGCAAGTTCTCCCACTTAAAATGATGACAGAGGTCAGTAATTTTCATCATAGGTACACTTCAACTGTGAGAGACAGAATGTGAACCAAAAAATCCAGGAATTCACATTGTAGGATTTTTAAAGAATTTATTTGTAAATTATGGTGGAAAATAAGTATTTGGTCAATAACAAAAATTCAACCCAATACTTTGTAATATAACCTTTGTTGGCAATAACAGAGGTCAAACAATTACTATAGGTCTTTACCAGGTTTGCACACACAGTAGCTGGTATTTTGGCCCATTCCTCCATGCAGATCTTCTCGAGAGCAGTGATGTTTTGGGGCTGTCGCCGAGCAACACTGACTTTCAACTCCCTCCACAGATTTTCTATGGGGTTGAGGTCTGGAGACTGGCTAGGCCACTCCAGGACTTTCAAATGCTTCTTACGGAGCCACTCCTTCGTTGTCCGGGCGATGTGTTTGGGATCATTGTCATGTTGGAAGACCCAGCCACGTTTCATCTTCAAAGCTCTCACTGATGGAAGGAGGTTTTGGCTCAAAATCTCACGATACATGGCCCCATTCATTCTTTCCTTAACATGGATCAGTCGTCCTGTCCCCTGTCCCCTTAGCAGAAAAACAGCCCCAAAGCATGATGTTTCCACCTCCATGCTTAACAGTAGGTATGGTGTTCTTGGGATGCAACTCAGGATTCTTCTTCCTCCAAACACGACAAGTTGAGTTTATACCAAAAAGATCTACTTTGGTTTCATCTGACCACATGACATTCTCCCAATCCTCTGCTGTATCATCCATGTGCTCTCTGGCAAACTTGAGACGGGCCTGGACATGCACTGGCTTAAGCAGGGGGACACGTCTGGCACTGCAGGATTTGATTCCCTGTCGTTGTAGTGTGTTACTGATGGTAACCTTTGTTACTTTGGTCCCAGCTCTCTGCAGGTCATTCACCAGGTCCCCCCGTGTGGTTCTGGGATTTTTGCTCACCGTTCTCATGATCATTTTGACCCCACGGGATGAGCTCTTGCGTGGAGCCCCAGGTCGAGGGAGATTATCAGTGGTCTTGTATGTCTTCCATTTTCTGATAATTGCTCCCACAGTTGATTTTTTCACACCAAGCTGCTTGCCTATTGTAGATTCACTCTTCCCAGTCAGGAGCAGGTCTGTAATTATTTTCCTTCGAAAGCTCTTTGGTCTTGGCCATAGTGGAGTTTGGAGTCTGACTGTTTGATGTTGTGGACAGGTGTCTTTTATAAAGATAACGAGTTCAAACAGGTGCCATTAATACAGGTAACGAGTGGAAGACAGAAGAGCTTCTTAAAGAAGAAGTTACAGGTCTGTGAGAGCCAGAGATCTTCCTTGTTTGAAGTGACCAAAGACTAATTTTCCACCATAATTTACAAATATATTCTTTAAAAATCCTACAATGTGAATTCCTGGATTTTTTTTTCACATTCTTGCACACATACTTGCACAATCGGTGGCTGACTTAATACTTTTTTGCCCCACTGTAAATACTGCTTTTACGGCCAGTATACATATTTCTATACACTTTAAACACTGTTAAACCAACACTGTCTACACTCAGACTTTAAACTTTTTAGGAGCTGCTATAATACAGACTGCTACAGGACTGTATTCCTTCCCACAGCCATCAGGATTTACAATACCTGAGAAGAAACTTGAATAACAAGTTACAACAACATGGTTTTAGCCTCTAGAATTAACCAAGTTCTTTTTAAAATGGGAATTGAACAATATTTATTGTGTGTTTCATTTCAACTCCCCAAAATCATGTTGGATCATGGAACACCAAAGTGCTCAAAGTGATTCAGATAAATAAATGCTATAAATGTCTACATGAATAAATATTAGATAAATATATTTTTGTAATGATGAAATTGTGAAAAAAAACTCAAATCAGACAAGTCTAATCTCATTATTGGGATTTTTTTTCTCATTTTTCTAACATTAAACTAACATTAATTACTAACATTAAACATTATTTAATTGTAAAAAAAAAGACTTTATGATGGGTTTTATTTTTCAGTCCTTTTTATTTAATTTCATTAGTTTTTATTCTGTGGGATATGAGGATCAAAAGGCTATTTTCACACTGCAGGTCTTAATACTCTTATCAAATCCTATTTATTTTTTTTAGTTTTAAATACAAATTACTTCAACACGCAACAACACCACATTGAGCTGGGGGAGAGAGGCTGGGGGGTCTTTCCACACCCCTGTTCGTTGGACCATCAGGGGTCGGAGCCCGGATAGAACATCACTCCGTCTGGTCGGGGTCCTGGGCTGGTGGGCTGCTCTTGCCGGTGTGGGGGCCTTGGCGGTCTACTGGCGGGCCTGGGAGTATGGAGTATAGTGTACGTATGGGGGGTATGAATGAGGGTATAGCGTCCTTTTTTCGTATGTCCTGTATTTGTAAGAATGTGTACACATGAGAGGGAGGGTACGTATGAGTGTCTCTGTCTGTCTATGTCTACCTGTCAGGTTGGGTGTTTGGCTGCTCTCTGGCCTGATGCATCTTCTTCCCTCCCCGTCACTCCCCGTCGGTGATGGTTGCTCCTGCCCGCTGGTTGATGATGACTCTCGATGCATGGGGCTGGGGGTCCCGGTTGCGGCCCGGCTCGGTCCTGGTGCATGTCGGGCGGGTCCTGGGTGGTCCGGTGTGTCGGGCGGCCGCTGTTTCGGGCCGATGTCCTCCTTGGATTGACTGGGGCACCTCTTATGGGGGTGCCGGGGTTGTAGAATAGGTTGGTGCCGTCCGGTGGATCGGTGGGGACCGTGCCTGGCGCCCAGTCCTCCTGCCGGTTCCAGGACTTCAGCTGGCTGGTCTGTTCGCCTGGTGGGGCTGTCCGGCATTGGCTGGGCCCCTGATCTTGGCGCCCCACGTGGGGCGGGATCTGGACCCTGGAGCTGGAAGATCTGGATGTCCAGGTGCCGGCTGGGCGTGGCCTGGGGAGGGCGTACATCCCCTGTGGCTCTTGCTGTGGCTCCCTGGCGTGTGGATGTGTGGAGGCGGGCCGGGTTGTTGGCGGTGGGTACTGGTCCGGGGTGGCGGCGGCGTGTGTTGTCCGTCGGTTGGCTGCGGGTCCTCCTTGCCTGCGGCGGCGGCGGGGGGCCCTTGTCGGCTGGTCCCTGGTTGGGACCCCGCTGGGGGGCGGGGTGCCCCTGGTCCCCGTGGCCTCCGGTTCCTGGTCCGGGCCCGCCCTGGCGTAGCCGGTTACCGGCGGAGCCCGTGGGCTTGTCACTGCGATCTCTCGGGCCCCAGCATCGCGGCTGGTGGGTGCTCCCCTGGGACTTCCATCTGTTCCTCTCTTGGTGGGTGATCGACCCTGCGCTGATCCGCCTGTGGACTCTGTACTCTGTGGGACGCTGGATGCATACATCTCTTGCCTCCTCCATGTCTGTGCCGATTCCTGTAGGACGGATTGACGGTTCCTTACACCAGCTATCAATCACTTGCATGGGGAAACCTTATTCAGACCTGCATGCTCGCACACACATAGGTGTGGGGACATAGGTGAGGACGGACATATCTTAAGCTGAGGTTATCATCATTAGTTAGTTGTTCACAGGAGCTTACCAGAAACATTTGTATTATGTTCATTAATCAATGCTTGTGTGTAGTGAATGTGTAATTCTTTGTTTATTCTACCAGATCCGAACTATTGGTTTGGTTCTGTACAGTTTGTTGTTTTTGTTTTGTATTACTGTTTCTCTGCCGTCCGGCAGAGGTGGAGGACTGGGATGTTTTCTTGTGTTCTTTATTTGCCTCCCTGTCTTGTGTCGTCGGTTCGCCCCTCTGTTGGTCCGGTTTCTTTTCTTCACCTTCTTCCTTTCTCCCTTCTTGTCTCAGTTTAATGTCCATGACGTCAGGAAATTGAACCCACAGTAATCACTAATAAAGATTTTTCATACATATACATCAAGTGGCGTACTACAGCGAAGCTGTAATACTCTGCTTGGGAAAGTAAAACTGTTGGGCTTGTACTTGGTACTCAGACACCAATTCTGAGTAGCATACTGCTAGACAGGACACGTTTAAAAAAAATAAAATAAAATAAAATAAAATACAAATTACTTTTCAAAAAACTAAGTTCGTATCTCAGGTACCACATTGTAAAAGTAATAAGGTACTCTGCAAAGTAACTGTGATTTTAAAACTTGTGGCAATTTTAGTTACAGTAAGAACCACTTTTTTGAATGAAACGTGCCCAACACTGCAAATGAACACCTGTCTGACCTTCAAAAGGCTCAGACTCAATTTATAATGAAGCACTCCAACATCTCCATTTTATTAGGAAACTAGGGAATTGTAATGTCAGGAAGAGGATCTTAATACTGTGGGATGACCATTCAGACTGAAGTTAGCTTAAAAAATATCAAACATGTATCGGATTCAGTACCACATTTGTTAGAGACCAAGGCTGCTTGTAAAAAAATGGATTTGTGCTGTTCAGACAGTCATAAAATGATCACATATGAGTCAGATAGGGGCAAAGAAAAATCGGATTTGATGTGCTTTTGTCTGCAGTGTGAACGTAGCTATTTCGGAGAGAGAAATTATGAGTAAAGGTGATTAAAAATCACAACAATCTCCAAAGATAATTTTGTAAAAGTACATACCCATCTCTTAATTTTCAGCTGTCCTGGTACATGACAACAGACCGTTTCCTCCGAACGTCTTTCTTGTCAAACTCCTTGGCAAGAAAAAGATGGTAATGACAGAAAAAGAAGTAAACATGAATGAGTCTACTTTACACTGGAAATTACATACCAATTTACATCAAATTTGAACTCAAATGTGTGTCCAGTTAGGTGTTGTCTCCTCCATTTTGGATGAAGAAACCTGCCCTGTGACCTGAGACGGAGGAGAAGGCACAATAGCAGGCGATCCCTGTGCTGCTTGCTTTTGTCCTCCATATCTACACTAAAAAGGTGACAGTGTTGGTTCTCCTGGATCTAAGCGCCTCCTTTGATACAGCAGTTTTAACAGATCGGCCTCTCTAATGCTGTTAATAAATGGTTCACATCCTACCTCACAGACAGGACCTTTATGGTAAGTTTAGATACCTGTTCCTCTAAGGTCCATAAGATCACTTGTGGTGTGCCCCAGGGTTCAGTTTTAGGCCCAGTGCTTTTTAACCTCTATATGCTCCCACCTGGCAGTGTTATCAGGAGACATGGAGTTAACTTTCACAATTATGCTGATGATACACAGTTGTACATCTCCATATCTCCTGATGACACACGGCCAATGGATGCACTTTTTAACTGCATTTAAGACATTAAATCCTGGATGGCAGAAAACTTTCTCCAGCTCAACCAGGACAAAACTGAGGTTTTAGTTATCGGTCCTGAGGCTCAGAGAGAGAAACTTTTACCAAAACTACAATCATTTTCTTTTAATCCTTCTTTACAAGTGAAGAACCTGGGTGTGATTTTTGACTCTGAGCTGACTTTTATCCCTCACATTAAAAACATCACCAAAATAGGTTTTTATCACCTAAAGAACATTGCCAGAGTCCGCCCCATTCTCTCTCGGGCCAATACGGAGACGCTAATGCATGCTTTTATCACCAGTAGAATCGATAACTGTAATGATTTCTGGTCTTCCCAAAAAGACTACCTCAGGTTTATAGCTTCTACAAAACTCAGCAGCTCGTGTCCTGATGAAGACCAGGAGGAAGGAGCTCATTACACCGGTCTTAGAATCACTGCATTGGCTCCCCGTATGTTTTAGGATCGATTTTAAGGTTCTTTTAATGGTTTTTAAGTGTCTTAATGGTCTTGGGCCTTCTTATCTGTCAGAAATGCTTTTACCGTATGAACCCTCGCGGTCTCTGCGCTCCTCTGGCAGCCGTCTCCTTATCATCCCCAAAGTCAGGACACAGACTCATGGTGAGGCGTCTTTCCATTATTATGGCCCTCACCTCTGGAACAGGCTGCCAGAGGATCTCAGGGCCGCAGAAAACGTTAATGTTTTTAAGAGCAGACTCAAGACTCACCTTTTTAGCTTAGCCTTTAACTAATTATTATTTATTATATATTTTTACCGCTCAGCATGTTTTACCTGATTTAATTTTTAGTTTAGCTTTTAACTGTATATTTATTAATCTGCTTTGCGTTATTATCTTGATCTATCTTATCGTTGTTTTACACTTATTGTCTCATACTTTATACACTTCATTGTATAAACTTTACATTTTAACTTATTTTAATCTTTCTTGCCAGTGTTTCCTCTCTGGGGGGCTCCCTGCATCGGGGGCGGTTGTCGGCTGTGGCTGTCTGGGTGCGTCCCAGGTAGCGCTTGGGTGGAGGTGGGGGTACCAGCCCTCCCTCCTCTGGGCGCCCTGGGTCGGAGCCTTGGCTGCTGCTGTTGATCTGCTGCTGCTGATGCAGACGGCTCCCATGATGGCATTTCCTGGCTCATCTGTGCTCGCCCACTTTTTGTAGCTTCTAAGTGTGTGTGTGAGTGCGGCTGATGGGTTGGGTTGGGAGGGGGGTGTAGTTGCGTTGATGATTTTATTTTTGAAGGGGGGGTTGTGGGGTTATTTTAAATCTGTAAAGCACTTTGAGTGACTTTGTTTGAAAAGCGCTTTATAAATAAAGTTTGATTTGATCTCATCTTATTAGAGGATTTAAAAACAGAATTAACACAAATAAAAGTTTTACCATCCCTTTATTATTTATTGTCATCCATTCAAGACACCGTACCTGAGCAGGGTGATCCCCTTATGGACTGCAAGGATTCCTGATATGATGTGAGGCATGATAGATGGAAGAAGCATGGAGAGATATCTCTGAAATACATGTTTCATTTTGTAGAACATAAAGATCTGTTTTTTCCCGTGAAATGATGATGCAACATCATTACCAAATGCATCAATGTCTAAAATTGAATTACAAGCAAGTACAAGGGGCATGTAGAGTGTACCTATGCGCATATTTACATTTGCAAACTTTATAAGACCACAAACAGTTATATTGTATTATCAATTTATACAATTTCCCCATGAGCCTTCGCTGTCGTACCAGACTGCATCATATGCAGTCACTAATATATCCTGCTCGACTGGGGAAATGTAAGAGAATAATCTTTTTTTTTTCTCATGTTGCCATGAAAAATTATCTTATCTGTGTCCCACTGATGAGGGCTTTTGATATCATGCAGGAGTGTAACTGGCCAGGCTTAACTATTCTAAAACAGAAAACTCTGAGTTTGAAAACTAAGAGTTGGCCAATTTTGTGCCACCAGCCAACTCAGGTGAAAATACCTGACCAAAGCGGTGCTTCGACTGATAAATGTCTTCAGTCTTAATAACCCAGCCTCTGGGATTGTGTGTTTGTTGTTCTTTGTTGTTTTTTTTATTAAATTTACATTAAATATATGCAAAATTTACCTTCATAAACAGTCCTCAATACAGCACAAGTTTAAGGAATCAGTGTATAGTCAAATACAGTAGGCCTTTAATAAATAACGAAGTAGATAAATAATATGACACAAAGTCAAATAAAACAAAAATATCAGACATGAAATAAATAAAGGGGTCTGCTTTGAATAATAAAAATTTTATTTTTGAAGAAGGACTCTTGACTTTTCACGTTTTCAATTTTCAGTTAAATCAAAGTAAGAATGTAAGTCTGATTCCTTAAAGTGCTTAAATGAAGGGTTTATACCACTCCACTTCATTTTGTTTATATAATGTTTGGCTAGGATTATAAGTAGATTCGCCATATAAATTTCATCAGGGGAAAAAAATCTAGATTGTTAAAAATAAGTAATATTTGTAATTTTGATAAAAAGATATTCTTTCAATTTTTTTCAATAAGAAGACTTTATCGTTCTGACCAAAATAATATGACTGGGGGACAGTCCACAAAAAATGTTCAATACTTTTGCTATCATTTTGACAAAAAGATCAGTAGTTACTTCTGTTTGGAAAGAAACAACAAATTTGACCTTTTACTGGATAATATCTATGTAAAACTTTGAATAGGAACTCTTTAATTCTATTAGTAAGTATATATTTATAAGGTAATAAAGAATTAGCATTTCATAGTTTTAAACTCAATTAATTTTTTGAGTGTGATAAAAGATAGTGAATGCTAGAACATACAAACCTCCTTCACCTAAAGAATTTGAGAAAAAAAATTTACTTTTATTTTTATTTTATGTGCCTCATTTTTCCATAGAAACTTGAATAAGATCTTATCAAGGTTAGAACAAAATGCTTTACTTACCTCTGGTGCTGAAAAAACATATGACACTCTTGACAATCCTTTTGCCCTGATTAGTAGCACTCTACCATGAATAGATAAATCCCTGGTTAAAGTTTAGCAAGAATGATCCATCTCAGACACATTTATTAACTCTGATCGTAGAATTAACTGGGCTTTCCACTGGACGTGTCAGTAGCATGTTACAGGAGCCTCACGTTTTACTCGCGTATTCTGCTGCTGGTCCTTTCCACCAGGGGGCGTCAGCAGCACGTAGCAGCAGGGAAGCAGCTGTCACCCAGACAGCCCGAAATAATGCGAACTCAGCAAAATCACGCGTGGTATCGTCAGTAAACGCAACACCAAGCAGGAAAAAAAAGACTACAACATGGCTCCAAAAGGTCTGTGTTTTATGTTCTGTCCGTTTTACATTCGCTATAAGCATAGGCGGAGATCCCGGGGGGGACGGGGGGGACACGTCCCCCCCTCACACAAAGTTGTCCCCCCCACAAAAGAAGTTATTGTAAACACATACATGCTATCAGTAAAATTATTGTCTTCTAAAACCACAACAAAAAAGTTAGTCTGCAAATACAAAACAATGTGTTTTTAATTGTTGAGAAATTATAGTCCACCCCCCTTATTCCTCAAGTTGGTACGGTCGGTCCACACACGCTGTTTCCAACGGGCGGGGCTGCCGGCTCTCACCCGCTAACAGCTTCACAGCAGCCCGCAGGCTTACAGGAGGCGGGAATCAAAAGCCAGCGGTTTCCAGCAGTAAGTAATTTAATTATCATATGCTGGTTCTACAAACTTAAATATGTATGTCAAATGTGGTCATATTATGTCGAACATAGACACCGATTACTGGGCGATATCTTTAGACTTTGATCACCGGTCGGAGATCCCTTTATGACAGACCACCACCACAGTAAAAATAAGTTGTCACTTCATGTTCACTGGTCATTCCAGGATTATTCCACTATTATTTTTCCATTCACTAAGGTGACCAAAAGTTCCTTTTCCCGGACACGTACGCTTTCACGGTCTGCCTAACTAACTAACTGGTCCGCCCCTGGTCCCCGTGGCCTCCGGTTCCTGGTCCGGGCCCGCCCTGGCGTAGCCGGTTACCGGCGGAGCCCGTGGGCTCGTCACTCCGATGTATGGAATACCACAGCGTTTAACCGCTCTTATCACGTCTTCCCCAGGCTCTGCAGTTGTTTACAATAGTGCAGGTGTAGCTTAGGGATGAACTGGTTGCAACAAATGTGTGGTGGAGGCACGTTGCTCAAAGCTCTCTGTGTAAAACATAGAGCCGAAGATCCCATTGGCCACACAGACCCAAAAACACTATGAAAACTGAGAAAAGTGAGAGATCGATTAAATTCAAAGATAAACTATAGAGTATTTATATGTTTAGTGTATTTGTAAAGTAAACGTTTTTTATTTTTAATTATTAAAATGAAACAAATATTTCAAGAATATATTTTTAGATTTTGTGTATCTTTTCGTTCAGTAGGACTTAGATAAAGTTATTAAATATTACAGAGTTATTCTCTAATAGCCTACAAAAATTTCTATGATTTATTAAAGAGATTTCAGTCATTTTGATACTTGACTTGATTTTTGAAGTAGTTTGATGTTATTAGCCTTGAAAGTGTTTCCGTAATAATGTTGGAACTTCTTCATGCTTACATTTTTGTAAATCTACTTTGACTGTTGTGGAAATTAAGACATTTTGTTGAATGTGGTCATAAAGGAATCAATTCATAACATTATTTAACATGCTGAAGGCAAACTATGCAAAACCAGATGCAAAGAAGCAGGAGAGAGCATTTTTTTTCATCCATCCATCCATCCATCCATCTTCTTAACCGCTTATCCAATTCAGGGTCACGGGGCAGCTGGAGCCTATCCCAGCAATTATCAGGCGTTAGGCAGGGTACACTCTGAACAGGACGCCAGTCTGTTGCAGCATTTTTTTTCATGTCCCCCCCAAAAATTACTCTCTGAAATTTTACTGTTTATTGTCCCCCCCAAAATTGAAATGGGATTTCCGCCCCTGGCTATAAGTTTACGTCAGGGAATATACAAAATCCCTCGAAGTTCAAAAGAATAATGTTAGTGGCGATCCGAGGTCCCGCGACCTACTGACTTCTCATGGTGCCGCACAGGTAGTAAAGTAAAGGATTATATTGATTACAGCGGTGGCCAACAGCCGCGTATGACGAGTTGCTGCTGTAACATGCTGCTGACGCGTCCGGTGGAAAGGAGGGGTGAATTCTAAATAAAGCTATGATTGCAGAGGTTTTATGACAGATCGCCGCTGCAGGGTGATGCGGACATAAACACGGAGCTTCTGTCTGCTGCTTATAACCCCTCCTTTCCACCGGACGCGTCAGCAGCACGAGTTTGCCCCGTCAGCCTGCTTGTTTTTTGTTTATTTAGCAAGTATTTCTTTGATCGGTGTGGTGCCAGAGACACCTGCGACTGGCCGCAGTATATAAGGATGCAGAGATTTCGCTCCTCTTCTTTGGACCAACTGAACAGGACAGGATGACAATGCCCCGTCAAAGATCTCCGTGTTCGATCTGCAGAAAGGAATATCGGGCAACACCAAGTATATATTTATAAGGTAATAAAAAAGGAGCATTTCATTGTTTTAATCCAATTAATTTTTAGAGTTTGATTATTGATAGTGAATGCTAGAACATACAATCCTCCTTCACCTAAAGAATTTGATGGGGAAAAAAATTATTTTATATGCTTTATTTTTCCATAGAAACCTGAATAAGATCTTATCAAGATTAGAACAAAATGCTTTACTGACCTCTGGTGCTGAAAAACACTCTTGACTATCTTTCTGCTTTGCTTAGTAGCACTCCACCATAAATTGATAAATCCCTGGTTAAAGTTCAGCAGGAATTATCCATCTCAGACACATTTATTAACTCTAGAATTAATGCTAAATAAAGCTGTGATTGCAGAGGTTTTATGACAGATCGCCGCTGCAGGCTGATGCAAACGTAAACACAGGGCTTCTTTCTGCAGCCAAACACGATCTTTAAATCTAACATGTTAATTGTAGAATATTAGCTAAAATACAATTTTTTATACTAATACTAATTACCTAAAATACTAATTTTAGCTAATGATTACAGATTCTGTTTGCACAGTAGATGGAATTTGTGTTGGCTAACATGCTAATGTTAGGAGTTTAGCTCATGATAACATATGAGCTGCTGTTAGCATAGCAGATAGAATCAACTATCAACCTAAAAATAATTCATTCTGGGTCTAACTCAGCAACTGAACATTTATTATGGTACTAGTTAGTACAAACCAAGCAGCAGGCACAATTTACATTTCTTTTTAACATTTTCTAAGTTAACATTAAGCATTTAGAAAGTGTGAAACAATATGCTTTATTACAAATATTTTAAATGAAATAATAATTTAACAATAAATTAAGCCTACATTTTCAGAAAAGTGCAGTTCTCATAAGAACAGAGTAACAAGGTAGAACCATACGACCAGAACCCAAATCCAGGAAAAACTGGTTCTTTAAATTGGGTGTTTACAGTGTGAAGATGGATTAGTCTGCCAGAGACAACTCTATAGTAGGACAGCGATCCAGCAGGATAGTCCAAATAGACTGCTATCCTGTTTGACGCTGTGGAGGATGAGGGGGATGAGAAGGAGATGGTTGTCACAGTGTTGTTGTGCCAAACTGAATATCCAACAGTATCAGAGCAGCTCAAACTCCAGGACTGATCATTCTCTCCAAACCTGCAGTCGGTTCTGAACCCTCTCCTCTTGATACTTTTGTAGCTGATGGATATGTGAACTCTTCCTTTCCACTCCACCTCCCAGTAAGAGCAACCAGTCAGACCGTTTCTGCACAGTAGCTGCCACCAGCCAAATCTGTCTGCATGGTCTGGGTATGGTTGCTCATCCTCCAACACGGTCACCTTCTTGCAGTCATCAGACAGCTTCAGGTTCATGTTTATTGAGTTTGTGTCAAACACAAGTTCACAGAAGTCTGGTGGAAAAAAAAACATGTTATGCCTTCAATTGCTTTGTGAATGTTATGAATTTATTTCATTCAAACTTACATTTCCTCAGACCAGGTTGTAACCACTCCTTTCCACTTTGGTCTACCCTGCAGGAAGACATACAGAAGAAAATAAACGGAAAAGTTCACAAAGTAGTCTGTGGCTCAAAACTGCTTAGCAAGCCTACTGTTGCTCATCTTCTCTGCATGTTTGTCTCCAACTCCATGATTTAAAATTATATTTTCTGAAAATACCTTAGATTCTCCAGTCCAGTGTTCTTTTGGTTGGTAGAGAGCACCTTTTGTCCCCATTCCCCAAGGTCATTGTAGCTGAGGTCCAGTTCTGTCATGTGGAAGGGTTTGGAACTCAGAGCTGAGATCACTGAAGCACAACCTTCCCTTGTAATCATACATCCTGACAACCTGTGATTGAAAAACACCACAATCTAAAAATAAAAGGAATCTATGAATATGTAGACTTCTATAACAGTTTGGAACCAATGGATAAAAGCAAAGTGCTCATTCTTGCTCTGGAACAGTGACCCAGATCTTTAAACTTCCACAATCACCAAGGGAGTTTGGGGGTTTGTTTGTCCACCCACTTGTGCTTGTACAATTTAAGAATGATTAAAGCTGTGTCCCTTAAGACATTTTTGAGAATAGGGTACTGGGTTTATTTTAAGGACAAGGGTTGTGCAGAGACCTTAAGAGGGGTAGGTACTCAAAGTTAAAAAGTTGGCAAATAAGGCAAGATTTTAAATCAGATCACAACAACATAACTTATAGTGTACCATTCTGACAACAACCAATTTTCATCAATAATCTAATAGGAAATTGCAACACAATTTATCATACATCATTGGATGGGGACCATTGAAAACAGGAGTAGTCTATTTCTTTGATTTGGTGGAGGGCAATATTCGTCTTGAGACACTGCTGTTGGGCTGTGTTGATCAAAGACCATAAAACTTTAAAAAGAGCTGGTGGCTGATTAGACTAGTGTTAAAAAAATACATTAGCAGAATTAGCAACTCTGAGATTTAGATTTTTTAAGTCAAGAGACAAAAATAAATTCATAATTCAGCACACAGCAATGAGGTAAAAATATGAATACAATTTCTATCAATTTAAATATAAAATAATTTACTTTCATTTGCGTAAGAATATATTAATTTATTTTACAAGTGATTTCAAGTTTTTTTTTATTAGATGTGTAAATATAAAATTTGGGACTTTTTGATTTATCAAATTGTAGCATATGTAGCTTTCCATTCATGCTGAAGGACTTCTGAAATGCCTACTGCTAATAACTAAACATAGTTTTATGTAACTTCAAAATCAGGACTATAGTTCCCTTCACAAACAGACATATTTGAAGCATTTGTTTTTAACCATAATTTGATAGTTGGTGGGCCCAGTTCTGAACCCCCTCTCTATCATGGGACAAAAGTTAGGGGTCAAGATAGTAAAATGAGAGATAATGTTTTTTAAGGTTCATGTATATTGTGTTTGGTTCAAAAAAATTCAAAAGCCTTGATTCATACAATTGATGTTCCAACCATTATGTGGAAGAGACAAGGATCAAGAATGAAAAAGCAAGATCCCATACAGAAGTAGCTATATTCTAAATCTTTTGTGGTTCTGCTGTGTTCCTCTGCATTAAACAGTGTTTGTTAACATGATTAGGGACATGGTCATTACTAAGGATTGGTATCTTTTAGGTTTGATCTGATACCGGTGGCAAACCGATATTTTTGTAACTGTGCCAGTGGTTAAATAGTGATTGAAACGGTGCTTAAAGAATGGAAAATATGCTAACTTTGTCCAAAAACCTTTTTTTATTTTTTTCATTTTTAGTTGCGCTGTCAAATAATTAAAAATCTTGATCTTATTACTCACAGGGTAGCTGTGAATTAATCACCTTTCCTAAATGACCACAAAAAAAACTAACAGTTTTTAGTCTAAATAAAAGAAAAATCCAGATTCTGTACTTTATTTTTTCTACTGTGAATTTGCAGACTCAAGTTCTTACGCATACCATACGCATACCAGACAGATCTCCCCCTCTCTTTTTCTTTTTGGACTACTTCATAAAAAACTATTGATTACAAAATGACCCTCTGCTCTGATGAGGCTCTTCAGGATCCACTACACAGAATGCGTGAGATGGAAATAAAAATCTCACGCCTTGAGCAGAAACCACCAGTTGTTGAAAATAAACAATGCCAAATGGAATGGAAAAAGAAAAATCCCAGAGGGAGTGTGGTTGTTATTCAAGACGACTTATTAAAGGTATTGAACACCTATGCCACAACACTGATGTGATTAATTACTCGCGGATGACAGTAAAAGAAATCTCTTAGAAAATTCCATCATTGATGAAAATCCAGGGATAGAGAAGCTGATTGTTCATGCTAGGACTGCTGATATTTCTCTTGGACAATTTGAAATTCTTAAGCAAGATTTTGAACTGAACTGAACTTACTACAAAAACTAAATCTCTGCATGTCAGACGGATCATTTGTTTAGCAGAATACACTTATTTCATAAGTTTCTAGTCTGTCTGTGCCGAACGCTCACTTAAATTTATTAACCAATTTTAAAATCCTCCATGGAGCAAAGCACCTATTTACTAGAGATGAGAGATGAGAGCCTCAACAGGAGAGGCCAGAAAATCTTCCTATCAAGCCTGTTTTCCCATGTGAACTCCAAGAATCCTCTCTGTTCTTAAACAAAGATTAAAGCAGCCTAACCTTCAGCAACACATGCAGTTCCAACAATAATTGAGTCACCCAAACCAATGATTGCGCCTCCAGCTGACCTTGCTCAGTCAGCTCCATACAGAAACATATTTCGACATACCAGCTCAAACACCTGAGTTACTACGTGACCCCTCAACAACAGCAGTGATTACAGTGACTCCAGCTGATCATGGAGATTCAGCTCTGTGCAGAAACACACCAGCTGACAGAAAGTCCAACAACAGATCCAACACACCTTCATCTTCATCATCCTCGACTGTCTCGCCATGTAGGTCCTTCTCTGATGCCCTTCAGACTCAAATGAACGAGGAAATACCTCTTTTATTGCAGAGAAATAAACAATGTGGCTCCCCATTACAAGTCAATGTGTCAGACATCTGATATCGACCGGACACTCACCAGACACGCTACCCACCAAGAAGATGAGTCCGGTCATTCTGAAAGTAAAATCCCATTTATTATAAACACTAGATCCTTACACAGTAAAATTACAACTAACCGAACAGTACAGAATTTAAAAATAACAGCTTGTAAAATAATCTCTCAATCACTGAAAGAAATATTAAAGTTGCTACATTAAACATTAGATCTCTAACAGGGAAGTCTCTCTTAATGATTTCATCATTACACAAGATATACATGCTCTGTAACTTTCTGAAACTTGGCAATATCAGAATACTGACCAAAGAGTACTAACAGAGACTTGTCCAGGAGCTCATTACTTCAATTGTGAGAGCAGAGAAAACAGAAGAGGTGGAGGCCTGCTGGCAATCTTCCACAGCTCTCTAAACCTGAAAAAGGTATCACTAGTAGATTTGAGTCCTTTGAATACCTGGGTGCTGAGACACGTGAGCCAACGTCCTATTTCTAAATGTATATAGAACACCAAAACCTAACAAACTTTGTTAATGACTTCAATGACCTTTGCTCTGCAATTTGTATAAACTATGATCAGCTAATACTTGTGGAAGATTTTAACATCTATACTGACAACCCCTAAGATACAGGAACAAAAGCATTAAATGACACCCTCTATAATTTTGACCTAACCCGCCATATTAACGAACCAACACACAACCTAGGACACACTCTAGACCTACCTATTACCAAAGATTGAAATATCTCTAACATAGTGGTAACGGATATTGCAGTATTTGACCATTTCTGCATCTCATTTGAAATCACCATCTTAACTAAAATTTCTAATCACAGAAAGACTTAATTTCCCGTGTTAATTAAAAATTATTATGATATAAAGACCTGCCAATTCCATTTTTTCATGAAAAACAGTGAAGGAATTGTATCACTGAAATCATAATCACGTTTAATTAACACTGGAAATGAAGTCATACGTGTTATATACAAGTTTTCTGAATGATTGTGTAGCAAAGTGGTTAGTGCAGCTGCTTAGAAAACAGAGGACCTTTTCTGAAATGGGGTCCCATCCCCTGCTGTTTATTTTTTTGTTTTATAGAAACCTAAATGTATTAGGTTGATGCAACATGTTTATATTTAGTTCACTCAACATATATTACTGCTAAATCAACCCAAATCAGTTGGGTGGAAATGATTTAAGTAATTTTATTATGTTCAACCATTAGTTTTTTTTTTGAGTGTGTCACAATTTACCAATTTCTCATAAGTTATCACTCAGGAGATTAAACCCCAGTTCATCACATCAGTAAATTAATGTTCTTATTGTGAAGATGTACGTGGCTTTCTCTGCTAATGAATTAACCCTAATTCAAGTCCGACAATATAATTTTAACTGAGTACTGCACATTTTAACCTAACTGTAACTCATTATGAAATATACTGAAGCATTACAGTGAACCAACATGCATAAATCAACATAAATACAGTGCATTTATACTCTGCACACACACACCGAGCTGACATCCCAAGTGGATAATAAGGAAAATTCCCACAGACAAATTATGAACTTATAGTGATATCAACCAAGTATGCCAATAATAATACTGTATACTCACATGTCATTTAGGCACACACACGTGCTGCTGCTCAGAAATCCATAGTGTCGCTGGTTAGGAAGAACTGATGTGGTGCAGGTTGAATTATAAACAGGGCGGCATTTTGTGCTTGTGTTCATTGCGTTTAGAAATGTAGTAATTTTAGTAATAAATCGAGCCAGGTAAATGCATTTATTTTGAGATTTTTAGCAGTTTTTTGCAAAAAGATAACCATGCTAGCTTTTTCTGATTATAGGCTATAGGGTATCTCTCTTGGCTGATGGCATGCCCAGGATCCAGAGTGGTTGACATCTCTGGGGGAGAAAAAGAACCGAAATAAGGCACCGAAATGTGCGTTCCTTTTCAGTCTGGTTACTACTGTTTATGTCAGAACCACTGCATTCATGGCGCCAAATATCCGTGCCCATCCCTAGTCATTAGACCAACTTTTGGGATACTGTGTCTGCACGGTTATAGATTTTTTATTATCATTATACAATGTTTGATTTCATGGATTTTCTTTTACGTGTGTCTCAAAGTTGTAGAGTTCTTATGATGAAAATTACAGACCTCATCTTTTTAAGTGGGATGACTTGCACAATCGGTGGCTGCCAAATACTTTTTCCCCTACTATATATGTGTTTCTAGACCTCAGATACTGGCCAGCAGAATCAGTTAATGATCCAAGACCAAGTACAACAAGACATGACATTTTAATCCCATATTAAACAGCTTTCCAAGATTTCTTTCTTCCGCCTCCGGAATATTGCTAAAATCAGAAACATCCTGTCCAGGAGTGATGCAGAGAACCTAGTCCGTGCATTTGTTACTTCAAGGCTGGACTACTGTAATTTCTTATTATCAGGAAGTCTAAAAATGCAATTTAAAGCCTTCAGTTGATTTAAAATGCTGCAGCAAGAGTTCTGATGAATATTAAAAAGATCACATTTCTCCAGTTTCGGCTTATCTCCATTGTTAAATCCAGAATAGAGTTCAAGATCCTCCTCCTTACTTATAAAGCCCTTGATTGTTCCATATGTTCCTAACAGAGCACTTTGTACTCCGTCTGCAGGTCTACTGGTAATTCCTAGGATTTCTAAAAGTAGAATGGGAGGCAGCTCTTTTAGTTATCAGGCTCCTCTCCTGTGGAACCAGCTCCCAGTTTTAGTCCGTGAGGCAGATACTCTGTCTGTTTTCAAGACTAGGCTTAAAACCTTCCTTTTTGATAAAGCTTATAGTTAGAATGGCTTAAGTTATCATGAGTTATTTTTGCAGTTAAGCTGCTAGACCGTTGGAGGACAGACTGACCAATTATTTTCACTCTTCTACTTTTCTATTCTACTACTCCCCAGATATATTTTTTCTGCTGTTATTGCAGTTGTTAACCTCGCTTTTTTTACAGTATTTATCTCCCCATAGAAGGTCCACATGGTCTGGTACCCTGCTCAACTACAATGCCCTCTGCTGGATGTGTAACATCGGTTCAGATGATGCTCAATGTCACAGAGCATCCTCCATGCCGTCTCTTCTCTTTCTTCTCAGACCCCCAGACGATCATGTCAGATGACCGCTTGTACTGAGCTTGGTTCTGCTGCAGGTTTCTTCCTGTTAAAGGGGAGTTTTTCCTCTCCACTGTCGCTACATGCTTGCTCAGTATGAGGGATTGCTGAGGAATCTCTGTGGTTGGAGTCTGCATGATCCGGGCACAACCTCACGTCGATGACTCAACACAATCTGCTTGGATTCCTTGCATTGAAAACTTTTAACTGATTGGAATGTTTGTATAATTATATTGAAATTACTTTTGTTGTAAAGTGCCTTGAGATGACATTTGTCTTGAATTGGTGCTGTATAAATAAAAGTGAATTGAATTTTTTTTTTAATCAAAAATCCTTCTGACTAAACACTAAGATATTCCAACATTAGTTTAAAACCCTAAAACGGCTTTCACAAGAGTGTTTTAAGGTGTCATCTTTCTGTCTCTGGAAGCAAAATTTTGCACTTTGTTTTGTTCAGCTATTTAACGTTTATTTATTAACCAAGGTTATTTATGTGTAAATAACCCAAATTATGTTAAATGTTGTGTTTGCAATCAAAAATACTCTTGTTGTATAGCTCATAGCAAACAGAGAATACGAGCTGTAAGAGTTGGTCAATGAATACTGACCTGAGGCTTTCCAGTTTGCAGTTTGGACTCTGTAATCCAACAGAGAGCATTTTTACTCCTGAATCCCCCAGGCTATTGTTACTAAGGTCCAACTCTCTCAGTAAACAGTTTTTTGATCCCAGGACTGTGGACAGAGCTTCACAGCTTCTCTCGGACAGGTTACAACAACTGAGTCTAAGACAAAATAAAAAGAAGCCGTGAAAGAATGCCTAAATTGTAACTTATACTTACAAATAAAAATTGAAAATAATTTACAGAGCTTTGCTGGAGGCTTTGATCACTGGCAGCAGCTTCAGGAGAGCCTCTTCTGAAGCTGAGTATTTCTTCAGGTCAAACACATCCAGATCTTTTTCCAAGGACAATAAGATGAAAGCCAAAGCAGACCACTGAGCATGAGACAGTGTATATGAGGAAAGACTTCCTGATCTCAGGTACTGCTGAATCTCCTCCACTAAAGAACAATCATTCAGTTCATTCAGACAGTAGAACAGATTGATGCTTTTCTCAGGTAACAGATTCTCAGCTATCTTCTTTTTGATGTACTGAATTGTTTCATGATTTGTTTGTGAGCTGCTGTCCAACGGTACATGCATACCATACAAGAGATGTTCATTGGCTGACAATGAAAGACCAAGAAGGAAACGGAGGAACAAGTCCAGATGTCCTTTTGGACTCTGTAAGGCCTTCTCCACAGCTGTTTGGTGGAGCTCTGTTATTGTTAATTTTTTCTGACTCGAAGCAGAATTAGTTGATGCTTTGGATGGTCCTGTCATCAGGTTGACACCAGTGTTGATGAAGGTCAGATGAGCATAAAGAGCCGCTAGAAACTCCTGAATACTCAGATGGACAAAGCAGAACACCTTGTCCTGGTACAGACCTTTCTCCTCTCTGAAGATCTGTGTGAAAACTCCTGAGTACAATGAGGCCACTCTGATATCTATGCCACATTCCATTAAGTCTGATTCATAGAAGATCAGGTTTCCTTTCAGCAGCTGCTCAAAGGCCAGTTTACCCAAAGACTTTATCATCGTTTTGTTCTCTGGGGTCCAGTGTGGATCTGCCTCAGCCTTACCATCATACTTCATCTTTTTCACTTTTGTCTGAACTACCAGAAAATAGATATACATCTGAGTCAGGGTCTTTGGCATTTCTTCATCCCTGATCAAAACATCCTCCAGAACTGTACCTATGATCCAGCAGAAGACTGGAATATGGCACATGATGTGGAGGCTTCTAGATGTCTTGATGTGGGCTATTACATTATTAGCCTGCTTCTTGTCTCTGAATCTCCGCCTGAAGTACTCCTCCTTCTGGGAGTCAGTGAATCCTCTAATCTCTGTCACCAGATCGACACACTCAGGAGGGATCTGACTGGCTGCTGCAGGTCGTGTGGTTATCCAGAGACGAGCAGAAGGGAGCAGTTTCCCCTGGAAGAGGTTTGTCAGCACAACGTCCAGTGAGGTGGACTCTGTAACATTGGTCAAACTCTCATTGTTGTGGAAATCCAGAGGAAGTCGGCACTCATCCAGACCATCAAAGATGAACACAACCTGGAACTCCTCAAACCTGAAGATTCCTGCTTCATTGATTTCAGTGAAAAAGTGATGAACAAGTTCTACCAAACTGAACTTTTTCTCTTTCAGCACATTCAGCTCTCTGAACGTGAATGGAAAAATTAACTGGATGTCCTGGTTGGTTTTCCCCTCAGCCCAGTCCAAAGTGAATTTCTGTGTTAGCAGTGTTTTTCCGATGCCAGCCACTCCTTTGGTCATCACTGTTCTAATCCGTTTAACTCTTTCAGGTGTTGTTCTAAAAACATCTTCTTGTCTAATTGCTGATTCCTGTTTTTCTGGTTTCCTGGAAATTGTTTCAATCTGTCTGACCTCATGTTCATCATTGATCTCTCCTGTCCCTCCCTCTGTGATGTAAAGCTCTGTGTAGATCTCATTCAGGATGGCTGGGCTTCCTTCTTTGGCGATGCCTTCAAACACACACTGAAACCTCATCTTGAGATTTAGTCTGTGTTTTTGTTGAAACTCTGTGGAAGGGGTTCCTGAGTGAAGGAACAAAAACTGTATTATTTATTTTGCTTTATCCTGCTAAAATATCAAATATATGTTTCTCTTTTTGTCAAAAATGACATAGAGGAAGGCTATTTCTTTTTTATTTTGAGTCTTATTTTGAATGCTTTATTGGGATAAAATATTTCCTCTGATTAATAATGAACCTACAGAGATACAATTTCTCGCCCAGTTTTTGCTCATTTACTCTAGTGAGTAACCTCAACATGGCCAGTTCACAAGTTAATTTACAGGAAATGGTCTTGTCCATAATTGGACTTAAACTCCTTGGTGGTAACAAATCATACACTTTTGAACATCTTGTTGGGGTATCTAAAGCCCCTTTTCCATTTGGTTCTGCTCAGCCAGGGCCAGGTTGGGTCATCCCACCCCTGCACGGCCTGGTTTTTTCCATTGCTATCACAGGACCATGGAAGTGAGGAAGGTAATGGGCAACCAAAGTGTTGAAAAAAATACTTTGATGTCATTCATAATTGGCACAAATGTAGTAAACAATTCCTTCTAGATTCTGTTCTTGAGAAGGACAAAAACATCATCACCTTGCCTTTGTTCTAAGGCAAAGTCTTCTGCACCTACACCTTAAAAGTTAACATAAAAAGTAATACAGCTGGCTGTATATTTGGGGTTGGTCAGGCGCTATTCTGTTACATAATTTCACACACACTTTGAAAGGCCAATCAGCAGCTATCACTTTATACAGTAGGTAGGCATGAGATTGACTTCAGTTTACCGGACCAATAAGTTAATTGGTGGGTGTTTAGGGTTAGCTTGGCCAGCTTCGATATGAGCAAAAGGTAGTCAAAAAAAGGCACAAGCTCAGCCCAGACAACGCACCCAAGCAGCCATTGGTGAAAAAAAGATGAAGGGATGGTCATTTTTGTGCCATTTCAATAACCACTATATGGAATTCTGTAATAGTGTATTGATTCAAAATAATCCACAAACACTGAAATGTTCTTTGGTTGTTCGTTTGCCATTTGTACAGAGTCCCTGCAAAAAAAATTTGTAGCATCTTCGTAGAAAATCTTGGAAATACCATCAACCTGGCAACAAACTTATTAATGGACTAAAAATTCTGGATTTGTATAAGGCTGTGTTAAGAAAGTCCTGGGGAATTGTCCAAAAGTTGTTTGTAGGGTGTTTGTACCTGTATCTAGATTTTCATTATGATCACAGTTTTACTGATGTCTTATGTTCAACGCAGAATTACAAGAAAACCAGATGTTTAAATTTTAGAAAAAAAAAAAAAAAACTAGCTATGATATCTTACTGCGCTGCAGACGCTCAGCCAGATCCTCATGTTTCATTCTTCTCAGGAAGTGCAGCGCAATCTTTAGGAATGACTCCCTGCTCTTTCTCTTCTGTTCCTCATTCTCACCATCCAGGATCTCTTCATTCTCCATTTGATCCTCTGAATTTTGTGGATAATCTGAAGTCAGGAGCTTTTGAAATTTCTTCAGCTCATTCTTCACAAAAGTTAGAATATTTTCTTCCAGTAGCTACAGAAGAGATTTACAGTATATAATCTTTTAAAATGAAGACCATTGATAACATTTCAGATAGATAGATAGATAGATAGATAGATAGATAGATAGATAGATAGATAGATAGATAGATAGATAGATAGATAGATAGATAGATTGTATGTCATCTGTGAATCATTTGTGATCACTGCTTTTAAGGCTCTCACCATAAATATGGAATCCAGTTCAGTGTGAGCCACAGACTGACCTCTGAGATCATCTGAGCTCTCCCTGTCAGAACTGAAACATATTTTGTAGAGATTAAAGGTGCAGCTTAGTTTAAAACTTCCCAATTTAGCACACACAATTATTTAAAGACAGAATTAGATAGTCTCACTCTATCTCAAAGGAACTATGACCTGTAAATGCCACATTGGGGCTCCTTGAAAATACAGCTGGGATCAGCAGAGTTCCGGGGCCTCATTTATCAACTGTACTTACGCACCGATCTGTGCGTATTTCATGTATAGGAACAATTCTACTAATTGTGTGGGATTTATCGATTTGTTCTTGAGCATAGAGATGTTCCTAAATATAAGTACACTTCTAATCGTTCATACGCACAGCATCTACTGTTAGAATGGAGGAACTGCGGCACTGAAATAGTTTCACTTTGACAGAATATTTCTGTTAGGGAAAAATAATAATGTTGTATTATTATTTTCTTAGGGTGTATTTCTTTATCACATAGTTTAAATGTACTTTTTAAATGTCATTTGGTTTCAACCATATGTTCCTTTGTATAAACCCTGTTCTTTTAAGATGCTAATGAAGTTTGACCAAATAAAGAGAGACTGCAGTGGGAGGGCCTTTTGAGACCAGGAGACAGAGCTGTGTGATCAGGACACAGGGCTGGGAGGCTGTCTGAGAAGCTGAGAGGAGAACAGACAAACGGTCAACCAGAGTATCTTCCTGGTCTCCCTCTGCAGAACTTTACTTATTTTATCTCCCACTGCAGAGTTCATTTAACTTCAATTTCTCTCCGACCCCTGTGTGTGATTCTTTCTAGGTTAAACCACTATTTTTTACCCTAACAATTTCTCTCAACGGTTTATCGCCTCCAACAAGTAGCTCATGTAGGCGTCTGTCTGTGTTTTAGTGAAAATAAACAAAAAAGTTAAACATGGATTTGCAATAAACTTTCAGGAAATGTTTGAAATTTGCCAAGAAATATATAATTTATTGTTGGGGGTTTTCATGGTGATCCTGTCACTCGCACTCTCCATGCTCACATCCCCCCTCCCGTTTATTTGTCACATCAAGGCGCTTCAGCTTAATAGGATGTTGTTACACTTTTAATTAAAAGGTTTGAAAACTGGTTGTCTCTTTTTCCTTGCGTATTGATGGCCAAATTTGTGTCTCCAATAATGCATGGCCACACAAGTGTCAAACATGATGATCAGAGCACCCTCAGTTGGAGATCTGGCCCAGCTGTGGATGTTTTGTTGTATTCAGTTTGATATCGAAACCACTTTTTACCTATATTTCCAACAGGAACCCCTCCACTGGCCCAACAGCAGTTACTTCCTGTGTCACTTTCTCCCAGAGTTATTTTTTTTATTGGTTTCGCCTGAGCTGATAGAAGCAAACAGCAATGTTCAGCACAAAATGTAACTTTTTTAATTTGAAGTTAAGGAGAAATAAGTTATGTGTTCTGCAGCAGAAATATAAAGGCTGCATGCTGGCTTTAAACGGATTTTTTTTTTTAGGTCTGTACATCTTGAATACTTTTTTTTATTGCACATTTCATAAATCAGACTTTTGACTGTTCATACGAACATTCTTAATTTCATTCAAAGGCTAAAATATAGGACATTTTCTACGCACATTTGATAGATGAGGGCCCATCTCTCCGCAACAAAAACAAACACTACATTTCATCTGCAGCTTTCAGCCAACTGTTTAAACCAAAGCGCTGAAAAGAACAAAATCTGCAGGTTTTAAATAAATAGCAAAACCAGTGGTGGTCTTCTCCTACACTAAAATAAAAATCTGTCAACCTCACAGTGGTTTGATGTCAGTTGATTATCAGATGGGGCGACTTTTGTTGACTTACTCTGTCTCTGACGATTGAGCTTTAAAATGAATAGGTGGTTCTCGAGACTCCAAGGACACACAGCTTGGTACCAACTCAGATGCAGGTTCTGATTCATCAGATTCTCGTCTTTGTTGCTTTGTTCTTCAATGCACATGAGGGACAGTTTTCAATATATGAGTGCAGTATGATGTGCAGTAGAATCAGATATGGTCATGAAAAATGTATCTTACCCCTGAGCTTTGACCTGTGCCCCATGTTCCCAACTTGAAGTGACTTTAAGGTCAAGGACCTCCGTGGTTTTGTCTTCACAGTGACTCATTTTTGTGCTCATGTCTTCACATCAGAGGACAGTGTGTTTTTGCTATCAATGTAGAAATATTAAGCACAGACAAATTGTTTAGGTTAGAAGAAGACAAGAAGATTAAAGTTTTTAAAAAACATCTCCCGGCCAAATTTATCAGATTATCTTACCTCAAAGCAAATGTCTTACAATCCTGAGGAATAAACATTTATCTTCAAAAAGTACCTCTGGCTCAGCTGAAAGACATTTCACAAAAGCAAACGGAGTTTCTATCAGTGCCGACATTCTTGCTTGCTGATATAACGGCATTCATTTCCTATAATGCCTGGATTTCTTTTTAGCATTAGGGATCAATCACAGGTTGTGTGCTGTGTATCATCCAGCCTCACAGCAACTAGAACCCATCACATTTTAAAAGGGGAAATAACCAGGGCGTGTCATGTCAACAATCCCACATGGGTTGATGCTTTGCCCCTGACTGTCATCGCCATGAGAACACCCCCAGGAGGAAACACATATTTCCTTACACTAACCATTAACAGCGAGACCAATCCCAGGGCACCTTGAAAACAAAGCTTGGTGCCAGCTCTAGATGGGTTACAGATTGAACTGGAGAGTTATATGAAGGTCTTAATTAGCTGACCCAAACATTATCCTCTCAGGTGGCATTGACAGAACCAGAGGTGAGTCAAAATCTGGGCCCATCAGTGAAAGTAGGGGACTGGGTTCAAGAGAAAGTCCACAAAAGGAAGTGGTTAGAACTCAGTTGGCCAATTGCCCTCTTTTATCTGGACATGTCCACTTTTTACGTTCTGTCTGGGGCTTCCATCCATTTTCCAATTATCTATGCCTATTCTTTCCCCTGTGCATGTAGCTGAACACGAAGAGACAGATAGCTAAACAGGTGCCCTGAATACTGCAAGAGTTGAATGATGACTGAGACGTGGAAGTGTAGTTGAACGCTGTTTGTTTGTCTTCATAATCATTGCTAAATTTCTTACAGTGTTTCCAGAACAAGTTGTGAAACTGTAAGTAAAACACAAATGTGTACATTTAACATCCTGTTGCTTTACAAGAGCTTTAACAGTACACATATTTAGTGTATCACCATTAACTAAGGAACGCATGGTAACACAATACTAGATCAATCATCTGTTAAACTTACTCAAATTTAGAACTAGGACAAAAATATAAATCAACCATGATCCATTAACATAAGGTATAAAATATTAACTTGCAAACAAAGCTTCTTCAAGTCCCAACAGCTTGGAGGCAAACAGATTTCTTCTCTGCATGCTTTCCACAAAACAAAATGGCCGACCTGACCTATGACCTCTCCATGTGATCACAAACATCCAATGAGAAACTGTCTTTCTTTAAAAAGACTTTGTAAATTTAATCTGCTGCAGGACTAAAGTTGCTTGGGGTTACATCACAATGCCGCTTATTCTCTGAGGATCGTGGGGGGGGCTGGTGCCTATCTCCAGTGGTTATTTGACAAGATACACCCTGGACATGGTGCCAGCCCATCACAGGGCAACATAGAGAAAGACAGCATAGACAACAATGCTTGCACACACTTATTTAAAAGGAGAATTTAGAGAGACCTATTAACCTAATATTCTTGTTTTTTGACTGTAGGAGGAAGCTGGAGTACCCGGAGGGAACCCATGTTTTGACAGGGAGAACATGCAAACTCAACGTAGAAAATCCTCAGGCTGCGATTTGAACTGTGGTCTTCCTGCTGTAAGGCAATAGTCCTACCAACTGCACTTAACCATGTTGTGCGGTACTGCGCAGCAGGCCTGCTTTTTACAAGAAGTAAAGTGTACCTTTAAAGACAAACTGTTAAAGATATACCTAAAAACACAACACATTGTTCAGAGACTGCATCATTCACATTCACAAATATGTGTGACAAAAGTGCCAAATATCCCGTACGTCACATATACACAAGAAATATGAAAATGTCTGTGCAAAGTGCAAGTTTGTTTATAAATTTATTGAGGAGAATTATGATTAAAAATAAAGACTGATTATACACTTTTAATGTCTTTATGAGACAGTCGCTTTTTAGTTTCATTACATTGAAAAGAAAATAGGGAGAGAAACAAAAAAGAAGGAGAAAATACTTATGAACACTAAGTAGAAAGAAAACTGAAATCACGCAGCAATAATCCTTCAAAAGGAACACTGGGGGAAAATGATTAAATATTACAAAATTACTTATACAAGATTTTAAAAAACAAACCCCAAAACAATTTTTAAAGAGTAAAAAAAGCAACTAGATTTTTTATATTGAAATAAGGTCAAATTTAAGTATTGTAACATAAATTGGTTATTTCTTTGTTGTAAAATGCCTTGAAATCACATTTTTTGTTAGTTCTATGAATGAACCAAGCTAAATAGAAACTGTAATCTATTTTCCTTCATTGTATAACACAACTGTTTGGGATGGTTCACCCCCTTTATTCATTTATAGACTCCTTGTTGGTGGAAAGATTATCTGGAATGTTAACATTTGAGGATCCCCTTATTTGACTCTGCCCCAGCTAATACGATCTGTAGAAATGACCAAAATGATTTCAAACTTCTTAAATTTATCAACAAATCACTAATTGTAAAACATTATATAAGTCAATTTAGATTATAATCGTACATTGGGAGAAAAAAGACCAAAACAGGATCAAGATGTTGCTGGTGTTGACTGGCTAATCAGTCTTCTTGTTAATTCAAAATGAACAAATTGATTCACTGAACATCTTACCTTTTAACCCGTCAGATCAAACTCCATATCATTCCCTCACGAGTGAAAGAAAGATAAGCAGAGAAGAAGAATAATCTACGTTTTCTGCCCCGGTTTGTCTTCTTGTACGTCAAGAACAAAGTCACACCCTCTTAAACAAAAACAAGGGCATTATGTCAAAACCGGACTAACAAGTACCAGAAGCTTATCTGTGTTTCATCACTAAGTCAGCTAGATGGGACCAAATCCTCATCTACTGGATCTATAGTTGTTTAGCTGCAGGGAAAAAAACAAAGAGGACATCAAAGTTAATGTATTCCAACAATAAAAATATATATATGAAACTGACACATTTCAATTACTTCTGTTTAAACTTAGCTTGCAGTTGTTTAAATTGATTAAAATCATTTCATTGCCAATAGAATCCAGTGGAAATTCTTTACTCGAGAACATGAGAGAAAAGTTTAGTTAAAGGACTTTGAGGGAGATTCACAAGGCATAGGATGCAGATGGTATCAGAGCTTCAAGAGCCTTAACAAAAAGTTATATCCAGGACCTCGGCTACAGCTGTCACATTCTCTGTTTTAGGCTACTCCGGAACCAGAGACAAGAGAGAAAAGAGACTAAAATGTCCACTTTTTTAGATTAAATTAAACATTTAATTTGGAAATCAAGGTTCAAAAACCTACAAGAAGACTGGAGAGGCTCAGAATTTATGTTGCTTGAGGACCTGCGATTTTCCACACTGATGATTTGAGGAGCAAAGCTCCTCAAGCTGGTTCTGGTCAACTCAGTGTAATCAAGTTCAGAGTCAGCATAGCCATCTGACATTTTTCTTGAAACATTTTACTGCCCTTAAGGCTTTCCTCTACTGACAACATGCATTATTTCCTTTTCCAGCAAGAATCGGTATCGGCCCACATTGCTGAAAGTACAAATACTTCAATCACGATCATGTCATCTGCACAATGACCTGACCTGAACGCGATAGAGAAGCTACAGTGTTCTCAAAAGAAGAATGAGAGACACCAGAACCAACCATCCAATTGAGCTGAAGGGTACTGGTTAAGCAACCAGGACTCCCTAAAGACCTCAGCAGAATCAAAAGGCTGATCTATTCCATGGCATGCTGCATAGATGCCAGAATTCAAGTAAACAAAAAATGCTACTCATACTATGTTATAAAAACATACTGTTCAGTAGAAAATATTTCAGGATTAGAAACCCTATTTATTCTGATGAAATATTCATTTTTTAAAATTGTTATTGTGGAAGATCAATTTTCTTTTTATTTCACAGCAACCGATTCTACTGTATACTGGATCATTATTACAAATATATTTTATCCCAGTTATGTGAAACAAAGAAACAATTAATTGAAAAATAACCAGAACTGTTATTAAACTTTTAAAGTACATTTTATGATTTAAAAAATCTCAATTAACATATATTAATGGCCTCCACAGTGGCGAACTTGGAAGCACTTACGCCTGGTTTTTAAGTTAATTGGTCCCTCTTAATTGGCTTTAGTTATGATGGATCTTTCTAGGGTGTAACCCACCTCTTGCCCGGTGAGTGCTGGAGATATTCACCAGCCCCCAACACACACACAGACAAACACACACACACACACACACACACACAACCTTTCATAATAGGATACACAATATAGATAATAGTTCTAGTGTTTATTTTTCATTGTATATAAAAAAATCAACAAGACAAGAAAGGTAGCTAGATCTTTTGAACAAAGTTTTACTGCAAATAAAAAATTAAAAAATTACATTCTCCATTAAAATGACTTTAATTTTAAATTATAAGGACATTTCTTTGAAAAAGTTGTGTCTTTGATTCTGTCATTGTTTTAAAAAAAAAAATTCCAACGGAAAATGGTTTTGAATGCAAAAAAAAAAAAAAAAGCAGAACCAAAAGCAGAGGAAATGTTGCACTATTGTATCTGATGACATGGGTCATCTCAGTGCGACTTTGTTTTAATTAAAACTCCTCTCAATGTCTGTAAATATCAAAAATCAATAATACCTGAGAAACTGACCCACACGATCAGATTTAGGTTTGGATGATACCTAAAAATCCTGTAATATCCTTAAAAATATACTTCAAGATAAAACAGCACACAACAATAAAGACATAAAGTAATACAAATCCGTCCTTATATACGGTAATTACATATTACTACACGCCTTCTGTGTGTCTGTTTACTCTTTTAGAATCACAATAAACACAAGGATAAAGATTTATAGAACCTACAGAAAAACACGCTGACTTTCTGTTACTGAATAATATCATTTCTTTAAAATAAAGAAGCTGATTAAGGAAAATGTGAAGAAAAACTTACAATTTGTTCATCATTTGTCAAAAGTAAAATTAGGTTTTACTCAAAGTGAGCTGCAGGCTGGATTTCAAAATAACTCTAAAGAGGAAGTGCAGCTTTCAACAGAGTCAACGTTTAATCCACGTAGATATTAAGGAAACCCTGTAATAAATTAGGTAACACCCATAACAAGTTTTAAAATGAATCATGTCAAGGAATTTCACTAATTTCTTTGACTATGGATTAATTTATGTGCTTAAGTTTTTAACCCATCTGTTCTGTAGTGCATGAAAGAAATAATATTGAAACCTTTACTTTTTAATTTTCAGAGCCAAGTGCAAAGTGCATTATCAGTATCCTGTATTTAGCAGTTATGCAGGAGGATCCAAGAATAATTTTTTGTTATAGAAACACTGTATCACTTTGTAATTTATACACAGAAATGTTTAGCATCTGTGACACAAGCAATAATACTTACTACATCTGCTTTCAGTTTATACATTTCTTAACATAACTTTTAAGCTATGAAGGTGTTTCCTTATGTTTAAAATCATTTTCAACCTTTCTGTAATTTTATGGCCCTAAGCAGTGGCAAAGTTTGTTCCTACCTAGGGCCGGGCCAGATCCAGCTAAATAAGAAAAGTGTGAAATGTATTGTTAAAGTGATTCAGGAGCTGATAGATTTGTACACAGACATGCATCAGTTTTCTTTGATTAGTCACATTGTTCTATACATACAACAGTATCAGGGTCAGTATAGATCATAGAAATTAAAAGAAATCATCTGTCCAAACAATTTCCTAATTAAATTTCATGGATAATATCTTAGTTTTAAAATCTTAAATCTATGCCTTTAATAATCCAATTTTATTATGGGAAATATATGCAGAAATATATTCTAGAAATTTTTGCTTTGTACTCCGTCAGCCTCCTGAAATCTACTCCAATGTGGACACTTTTTATCTACACTAGTTCTAAATCAGAATCAGCAAGGATTTATTGCATTTATTGAATAAAAATAAAATGAGCTAAACAGACTGATATATACATGAGTGCAGGTAACGATTAGTGCAAATAAGACAGATGCAAAAAACACAATACGGTTCATGTGACTGAAACAGAGCAGGTGTTGGTAACAGTCTTAGGGTTATTGTTCGTAACATCAACAGCAGAGGGGAAGAAACTATTCTTAGAGCAAGAGGTTCTGGTCCGGATGGACCGCACCCTGCTGCCTGTGGGGAGCAGGTTAAACAGTCTGTGTCCAGGGTGAGAAAGGGTCAGCTGTGATCCGACCTGCATGCTTTACAGGTCCTGTAGAGATGGGAGTCTGCAGCCAATCACCTTCTCAGCAGAGCGCACTACGCGCTGCAGTCTCTGTTTGTCCCTGATGGGGGCTCTAGCGTACCACACGGTGATGGGGGTGGTGAGGATGGACTCATTAAATAGTATATAGTAAATAGTAAATAGTAATCATTACATAGATTGGGATAAATTATAATTGACAATGATATACAACTATATTTATCTATAAATCAATGAATTATGAAAGACATCGTTATTATATATTATTATATATACATATGGACAGGAAACCTGCCCAGCGTGTAACCTGTCTCTCACCAGATAATTACTAGAGATGGGCACCTGAAACCCCTGAAACTTTGTTATGGTTGGATGAATGGATGGATGCTTGGATGGATGGATGGATGGATGGATGGATGGACGGATGGATGGATCATTGGATGGATGGATTAACAGATGGATGGATGGATGGATGGATGGATGGATGGAATGGTTGGATGGATGGATGAATTGATTGGAATGGATGGATGATTGGATGATTGGTTTCTGTGGGTTATCAGTTTTCTCATTGTCTGTACGGTTGGTTCGTTGGTTCGTTGATTCGTTTAGAACCAACAGAGAATCAAGATAACCTTGTTTAGTGTTTCTAAGATTAATCCACCATCTATCCATCCAACCAACCATTGTCTTCTCTTTTTCTGACATCAAACAGTGGAGATACTATCCTGGACACCTACTATAGTTCAGGAAGGAAAACCAGACATACTTCTTTCCAGTAAGACTCTCCAGGCTTTCTCTCTGGTGTCCAGGGTCTGTCCCAGGGTTTCCTCTCAGTCAGACCTGCTTTAAAAACATTCATTAAAGCCTCTAGCAGGCATCCCGGTAAGATGCCAGAACAACCTGAATTAAGTCTGTTCTACATGGAAGAGAATCATATGTGTCTAATGGTAAAATATCTTTGATATTCTTTTGAAATTCTGTAGTTTAACCGAAATCAAATTTCAGAAATAAGTTCATATCCTTTCAAATGTTCATTCCATTGAAGAACACAAAGACACTGAGGAGCCACTGGACCAGAATCCAAAGCCGGGATACAGAGGTTCAGTGAATGTGGTGTTGAAGGTGTGGAGGTGGGTCCGCTTCTCCGAAGAGACGCTGTAGAAGGACAGGATGCCGGTAGGACAGTCCACATACACTGCTACTCTATGAGAGACACAAGAGGTGATGGGTGTTCTGATCTGATTGTTCCAGACAAGATAGCCATTATCAGAGCAGCTCAAACTCCAAGACTTATTGTTCCTTCCAAATCTGATGTCATCCCTTCCTTTTTTCCTGTTAATTCCTCTATAACTCACTGATATACGAACTTCTCCACTCCATTCCACCTCCCAGTAACCACGGCCAGTCAGACCATTTGTACACAGCACCTGCCAGTTGTCAAATCTGTCTGGATGATCAGGGTATGGTTGCTCCTCCTCCTCAACCACAGTCACTGTTTTGCTGCTGTCAAAAAGTTTGAGGTTTCTGTTGATGGATTTCAAGTCCAGTTCCAAGTCAGAGAAATCTGATGATGAGAAAAGGTTAACAAACACAGAGCTTATCTTCTGACAGATTGTTTTTTTTTAAATGAAACTATTTATATAATGGTTTGATAATGATATATATATATGTGTACATATATATATATAATGTATGTATTTATTATTTAATTAAAGATCCCTGCAATGTTCATGCCTTAATAAGTGAACATTGCGATCGACTGTGTCAAAAGCAACACTGATATCTACAAGACCCGAACAAACATTAAGAGGCAGTCTGTGGAATTTAGGTGTAATTGCAGAAACATTCAGTTCTGAAAACATATTTTACCATGCAATTTTAAATTAAAGGATTACTTCATATTACAAAAAGATTTCCGTCTTTTCTTTTTGTTAAATCCAATAGTTAAAAACAGACTGATGTTATCCTGTTGTTGAATCCATGATGTAGTGGATGAGGGGTAGTAGCCAATTGTAGTCCAGACAGAAGGTTTTCCTTAACTCTGTTACTTTTCTCTTCTACTACTCCCCAGTTACGTTATATGGATATTTTTTTAACCTCCGGTCATTCATGGCAGGTGGCCACTTGTACTGAACAAGGTTCTGCTGGACGTTTCTTCCTGTTAAAGTGGAGTTTTTCCTCTCCACCATCACTGCATGCTTGCTCAGTGTGACAAACTGCTTTAAAGTCAACAATACAACACAGGGAACTGTCTACTGTTGCTATACTGTATGCTGATCAAGGAAGCATGAATGCCACCAGTCAATGAGTTGATGTAATCTGCTGGGATTCGTTAGATAGAACACTTTTAAACTGATTGGAATATATGTATGATTTAACTGAAATTACTTTTCTTGTAAAGCACATTTACACGACATGTTGTGAACTGGTGCTATATAAATAAACTGAAGTGAATTGAAAATGAACTGCATTGTATATATATTTAATGATGAATATTTATTTAAATAGGTATATATGCAAACAGATAACAACAATCCAATAATACAAGTAAAATATAATCTCATTTCTTAACAAGAAAACAAAATAAAATACAGATAATTAAAGGTTATTTAACTATGCAGACATGTTCAGTAGGGTTACTTTATAAATGTTCCTGATAAGGGGAACTTTATAACACCTCCCAGAGGGAAGAAGCTTAAAAAATAGGTATGTAACTGATCTTCTGTGATCTGATCAGCTGTCCTTACCATAGAGGCATTGCACAGCTCAGACATTGAGCTTTGAACTGAACCAGTGATTTTGCTGCTGAAAACAGCACTATACAACTTTTTCTCCCAGGAAGCCTCCCGGAAGTACTGGCTGAGTTTCGCTGTATGACATCTGTATTACATCACACTCCACCAAACAGTAATAATATAATGTTGATAATATCAAAATCTTGAAACCGAACCTCGTTCCTCACCATTACAGCTTGGTACTGACAGTTTACAGGCCGACATGGCGTTAATTGGATGTGTTTTGATGTTTTGGTTAACAAGCTTATGAAATCGTCAGTACACTGGCCTTTTAAGATGCGCTCTATAGAGATGTGGCTTTACGACAGTGATGTTACATTGAAAGCAGTGAGGGGGTGATAGAGAGCAAATATCCAGTTCCAGAGTGCATCTTTAAGTGCCAAGTGGACCTTATTTGCATCTTAGTTAGTATTGGTACAAAGTTCAAAAGTTTAATTTTTGACATAAAACAAAAGAAATACGTTTTTATAAAAGTGAATACAAATTCCAACATTGAAGTGTTAAAAGGCCAACTCTATGTTTTGTGTGAATTAAACTTACATTTCTTCAACCCAGGTTTCAACCATTGCTCTCCATGAGGCTCCAACCTGCAGAGACAAAACAAACCTCTTAAACCATACCACGTGTTAGTTAGTTAGTTAGTTAGTTAGTTAGTTAGTTAGTTAGTTAGTTAGTTAGTTAGTTAGTTAGTCAGTTAGTTAGTTAGTTAGTTAGAATCAGCTTTATTTTCAGTCCATACCTTAGTGTTTCCAACTTCAAGTTTGGATTCCTCAGTGCAACATGAAGACGCCGTACTGCTAACTCCCCTGGATGATTATAGGTCAGATCCAGCTTCTTTAAATGGGAAGGGTAAGAGTCTAGAGCATCTGCAAGAAAGACGCAGCCTTCTTCTGCAACCATGCACCCTGATAGACTAGAATTTAAGAACATGATTTTTGTTTATCAAAATAAGAAACAAGACATATACAGTATCAACATTTTACAGGAAATGTAAATGCTGACCTAAGAGTTTGGAGTTTGCAGTTTGGACTTTGCAATCCGGCAATCAGGCTCTTCACTCCTGAATCCTGCAGGTTGTTGTTACTCAGGTCCAACTCTGTAATGCTGGAAGATTCCAGAACTGAAGACAGTGCTTTACAGCTGGTTTCTGTCAAGTTACAGGCACCAAGTCTGGGGGAAAAATAATCATAAAAGAGCTGATCCTTTTAGTCTTCATCTAAAACTGTACACCTTTCAATATTTGAACTATTGAGGAAACCACTTACAGCACTTTTTTGGAGGCTTTGACCACAGGCAGTAGCCACAAAAGAGCCTCCTCTGAAGCAGAGTATTTCTTCAGGTCAAAAATATCAAGATCTTCTGCTGATGACAGTAAAATGAATACCAGAGCAGACCACTTCTCAGGAGACAGCGTATTTGCAGAAAGTCTTCCGGAGCTTAGATTTTGCTGAATTTCCTCCACTAGAGAACAATCATTTAGTTCATTCAGACAGTGGAACAGGTTGATGCTTTTCTCCGCTGAGACATTCTCACTTATTTTTTTCTTAATGTAGATGACTATTTCATCATTATTCGGTGAGCAACTTTTTGTTTGTGTCAGCAGGCCCTTCAGATGGGTCTCATTAGTTTTGAGTGAGAGACCCAGAAGGAAGCGTAGAAACAAGTCCATGTGTCCGTTCTTACTTTTCAAGGCCTTATCTATAGCAGTTTGGTAGAAGGAGGCTGGATCAGGGGTATTTCTAAAGAAACACTGCCAGAGACTTTGGCCTTCTTCTCTAAGCAGATCTACTCCCGAGTTTTTGAAACTCATGTGGACGTAAAGAGCAGCCAGAAACTCCTGAACAGTCAGATGGACAAAGCAGAACACTTTCTCCGGGTACAGACCTGTGTTGTCTCTAATCGTCTGGGTCAAAATTCCTGAATAAACCGAGGCTGCCGAGACATCGATGCTACACTCTGAAAGTTCTGTTTCATAAAAAATCAAGTTTCCTTTTTGTAGCTGTTCAAAAGCCAGTTTTCCAAGACAGTCAATCAACTCTCTGCTTTCTGCATCCCATTGTACATCTGTGAAAGATTTTCTGTCATATTTGACTTTGTTCAATTTTATCTGAACCACAACGTATTGGATGTACATCTCAGTCAGGGTCTTGGGCAGCACACATTCCTCTATATTTTGTAACACATTTTCCAGAACCGTAGCAATGATCCAACAGAAGTTTGGGATGTGACACATGCTGTGAAGGCTGCGTGATGCCTTGATGTGAGAGATTACCCTTTTGGCCTGCTCTTTATCAGCAAATCTCTTCTGAAAGTACTCATCCTTCTGTGGGTCGGTGAATCCTCTGACCTCTGTAACCATGTCAACACACTCAGGAGGGATCCCATTGGCTGCTGCAGGTCGCGTGGTTATCCAAAGACGAGCAGTGGGAAGCAGTTTCCCCCTGATAAGGTTTGTCAGCAAAACATCCACTGAGGTTGATTGTGTAATATCAGTAAGGATCCCCTTGTTGTGGAAGTCCAGAGTAAGTCGACACTCATCCAGACCATCAAATATGAACAGCACCTGGAATTCATCAAAACTGTGGATTCCTGCTTCTTTGATTTCAGTGAAGAAGTGATGAATTAGTTCCACCAAGCTGAACTTTTTATCTTTTACCAGATTCAGCTCTTTGAAACTAAAGGGAAGTGTTAGCTGGATGTCCTGATTGGTTTTACCTTCAGCCCAGTCCAGAGTGAACTTCTGTGTCAAGACACTTTTTCCAATGCCAGCCACTCCCTTTGTCACCACTGTTTTGATGGTTTCCTTTCTTCCTGATGCAGCTGTAAAGATCTCTCCATGTTTTATTTTTATCTCTTGTCTACATCGTTTTGTTGATGCTCTCTGAATCTGTCTGCGCTCATGTTCTTGGTTGACCTGTCCAGTCCCTCCCACAATGATGTAAAGGTCTGTGTAGACCTGATTCAGAAGACTTTTATGCCCTGGGTTGTCAGTTTGTTGACGCACAAACTGGGCCTTCTGTCTAAGGTTGGATTTGAGTTTATGTTGGCAAATGTGTAATTTTGTCGCTGAAAGAAAAAAAGTACAATATTTTAAGTATTTAGCATTAAAGTTAATTTAGATAAATACAATTGTAAAGTCTTTTATTTTCAAAGATGCTTCAAATTTTGTTCATATCTGCATACCTTTTTGCAGATGTTCAGCCAGATCATCTTGGTTAATTTTTTTCAAAAAGTCCACTGTAATCTTTAGAAATGACTCTCTGCTGCTTATGTGCACTTTGTCTTCAAAGTCAAACACACTTTCAAACTCTTTCAAACTTTCAAGGTCTTCAGAGAGGTGTAGCCTGAGGATCATCTGATACTTCATCAGCTGCTTTGTAGCAAAGCTGAAAATAGTTTCCTCCAAGAGCTGGAAAACAACATAAAGGGGTATACTGAGCTTCAGATAACACAAAATAAGACCACAGTAACTGTTTTCATTTACTTTTCATTGGCTTTGATATTCTACAAAACATTTTGGTTTCACTTTAGACAGTTTGGACTTATTTCATAGTTATGTCAAAAGTATGACTGATCAGGTTACTGACATATTTAGTCAAATCTTTTAAGAATAATAGTATGTTAGAACAAACTAACTATCCTGAAGAGCAAGAGCTGTTTGTAGATATCTCTGATAAACAGTGGTGAAGTCAGCGATTTCTGAAGGGGCAGATAATGCAATAATTTATAAAGATTTTGAAAAGTATTTTGAGATGTACATGTAGCTTAACAGGTGAATCTGCGCCACGTATTTTTTTTAATCTTCTGTGTCATTCTGAATGGATATTGGACCAATCTATGGTAGTATATTTTTTATTATTTAAATGTATTTATACCTTGTAACTGTGAAGTTCAAGTCACACAGAATTTAAATATTTTTTTTCTCTATAATACAGACACAAGGTAGTGAATGCAACTGCACAAAACCACAATATGTGAGATGAAAAAATCTATTTTACAAGACATGCCTTCTTTTTCCTCATGGCCCTCCTTTTTCTCAATTTGTAAAGCTTAATCTGAACCAAAACATTCTGTGCTGTGTGGGTAAAAGCTATGCCTGTACAGCAGGTGTCATGATTACAACAGCTCCTGTCACTCCCTCATCATCTCCACCTGTGTTGTCCTGTCTGAACCTCCTCACCTCCTATCGTTTGCACCTGTGTTCACTTCCTATTGTCTTCACCTGTTCCTCCTTGTCTTTAAGATCCAGCGAGCGCTTCATTCCTCGCTGGATCATTGTCGTATATGTCGTACCTGTTGCATGTATCCTCTCACCTTATGTTGCTGCACCATTAATAAATTACGCTATACCTGAACTCTGCTTCTGCGCCTGGGTCCTTCGTTCTCCACGCAGCATACACCAGCCTGACAGCAGGGGTGCTACAGAAGTCAGTATTAACTAACCTTACCATTTACATTTAACATTGTTGGGTCTGAGAGTGATATTGTGATTTTGCAGCTGTATGTCAGACTATTAGAGCAGATAAAATTGCTAAACATTCCACATACTTCTTAAGAAACATACGTACATTAATCTGTCTGTGATAAATATTCATTAACTGTCTATCTAATAGAAGGATGAGATGCCTCAGAATCACAGAGTGGAGTTAGCTTCTGATCATCCTCCAACTTGGGAAATGCCTAAATGGTGATTCCTCCTAATTTCCACTAATCTGAGGAACTTTAATCTGCTTTAGTTTTAGAATTTAAATACTTAGACTCTTCAAATCTGAACAATATTATTCTACCCAGGTAGCAGAATCAGTCAAACCCATTGTGGGGTTTGTGCAGCCTTTATTAGATTTGTAAAAGTTCAATAAATGGCATTTTGGCACTTTGTTGAAACTGGACCGTGCTACATCTGGTCCAGCTCAGATCTAGTTTTCAGAACTATTCAGAAGAGGTGATATGTTATCACTGTGTGTTATTGTTCTGAGTTGATGATTGACAAAAGCCTTTGCATAAACTTGAACCTTCCTCTTTTGACCTGTTGTTAAATCTTTCCAGATTGACTCTAACAGTCAACTGAGTCTGACATTTGAACTTATGGTGCGTGCAGACCGCAAGCTTTGTCAGCATCAAGCAACGCTCATAAAGCAACTACTTTGAGGCATAAACACAGAAGATACATTTTTAGGCTGAAGCTTGCAAAGCTTGTAGGCGGATCTTTCTCTGCAGGATGTTTTAAAGACTCGCGGATCGTGGTTGGCTAGACAGCGTCGACGTCGAGCAATGTCACTACAGTGAGATGCTCTGATTGGTTGCCGAGCTGCGTCAAAAGTTCAAGTAGCTGAACTTCTGCGTTGCTAGGGTTAGAGCTTTGAAGCTTGAAACGTAGGAAAAGCTTGAAAAGTTGGCGGAGCCAAAGCTCACAAAGCGCCACAGAGACTGTGACGCTCCTCCAACGGCCTCAACCGTAGACGTTGATGTAATCTTGACGTTGCTAATGCTGACATAGCCTGTGTTCTGAATGCACCATTCTTTTTTGTTGCTGCTGAGCAGGTGGCTCTGTAGGTGTTGATTTTATTAATAATGTATGATAATAAAGGATGATATTTACTAATTTTCCAGTATACTCATTGTGCAACAGTGACCAATTTTTTTTAGCCTCTAAGGAAATGTGCCCTTAAATATCAGGATAATCAATTGCTTAAAGAGGGAACAATAAACGCTGCATCGGCAGTCCCAGTTTGAGGAGCTGTTGTCCTGCATAGGTCCAAGCATCGCCCGCCAAGAGACCAACTACAATGCTGAGCAGCTGTCCAACTGTCTGCAATTAGTAAAAGTGTGTAGAATAATATGTGAGCGGTGCGGGACGTGTTATGATGGAGCTATTGCCTGGCCTGGGTCATGTTTACTGCTCCAGAGAGACTGTCCAGGTGGGGAAACTGTTCATGGCTCACTTCTTGGCAAAGAGAGCGGGGCCTTTGTAGCCAGTGCAACCCTTTTAAGAGCCACCCACAAACCTCTTCAGAGCTTTCCTGTCTAAATAGTTTAATTGTTCTTTATAAAGTTTTTTATTATTATTCCTTTCTCTGTATAGAAAACAGCTGGTGTCATGTAGCTTGGGGTGATTAGCTGCAGTGTTTATCAGTATTTCCTCCATGTCATGCTGAGCATGACCCTGTAGCATCTTTAGTGAGCCAGACTTTTTTTTTTTTTTCAAGAAGACATTGCAAAATTGGGGAAAATAACAACGTATATATTGATTTCCACAAGTGATAGCTGATTGCTGTTGACGACGTCCAGCTTTTGTGCTCCTTGAACGGGGGAGGCAGGGCTGTGGAGAGACGTGGGCGGTAATCAAAATGTAGGGGCGTGGCTGGGAGGTGAGTGTGTAGCTAGGAGGAATCTGACATTCAGCGCTCAAAATGGCAGCAGCGAGAGTTTCAAAAGATTACTCAGTCCCACATAAATCACCCTAAGAAACACTTTAGGCATTTTTAAGGAGGGAATCACATAAGAATGTGATAAAAAGCTTTAAAAAGTGGATTATATATTTCACCTCCCTTTAACAGACCTCTGAAATTCACCCGTTTCGGATGTGATCAGCCCATTAAATGGCCGTTATTAGCGGTTATCAGTCCCATGAAATGCTGTCAGACCGTGCCCTCTCTACCTACTGAAATGTAATTTTCCGTTTGGTGTTTAGGTTTAGGTTTTGGCATTTAAAAGAAAGTATATTTGTCCTTCTGTGACCTTAAGGTCAGGACAGACAACTTGTGGGTTGGTTGAAATTGGTTAGATAACTCCAGTTTGACCCGTGCAGACAGTTGGCTGTTATCAGCGATAAGAATGGTAGATAACCTACTAGTAGGTAGAGAGGGCATAACCGCTAATAACGGCCATTAGCTAATAACGCTAATAATCGGCTGCTGAAATTTTTGTCTCCTTCACTTCTGGGATGTTGGTTACATCCCCGACTACAGCAAACAAAACAGGAGGTAGGCTCATTGCCCTGTTGAAACATTTATCTTTCACCAAGTTTCATCGTTTTGAGTTTTACCAACTAAATGTTCACAAAATAATTTATTAGAAGCATCTTAACTCCCCCCAATTACCTTAAATATAGAGTTCAATTCTGCCCGTTGCTGCAAACTCTGGCCACTGGCAGTCTGACTACAGAAAAAAAAAGATAACATTTAAAATGTATCAGTCCATCTTTATATCAAAGCTACTTCTTCCTGTTAAGATGTGTCTTCCAGGCTATTCACTGCCTATCAAATTGCATATTTGAATACACACCTCAGGTCAGGCTCTTTGAAAACAGTGGGTCGATACATGGAAGTTTCACTCTTCATTGAAGCACAGCTTAGATCGAAAGAGTTTCGTGGCTTAGGAAAAATCCTTGGAGAAACACACATAAAGCACAAAATTAATTAGTTAAGATAGTTTCTCCCTTATGTATTTCACCTGCTTTTGAATTTTGGCACACTTCCACTTCAAGTCATCAGATACAGTATATTTGATATCAAAGATAGCCTGAGTATATACATTAAGGCCATATCCACACTGCTCCGCATAATGCCTTAAACGCAGAATTATTTAGTCTACACCCCGTTATCATCCACACTATCATGGCATGGTTTAAAGTCTGTGGCCGGCTAATTATTAGCTTGGTAAGAGGGCAGTCTAATTCTTAATTCATTGGCTAAATGAGCAGGTCCAGGTTGACGAAAACAATGCGACACAACAAACAAAGACAACAGGGAAGATGGAGACAACACCTTCCTAAGAGGTCCACTTTTGTCTCTTCAGGCCAAAGAATATTTTCCAAGAAGTCTTGGGGAACATCCAGGTGGGGTTTTTTTGTGGGGGGATAGGACTTTGTGTTCTTTTTTGGTCAGCAGTGTTTCTGGTCTTAGAACTCTTATCCTGGAATCAAGACCACTGAACTGAATTGTGGCAATAAGGCCTGTTTTTGGTTATCTTGGATGAGTCATTGCATTGCTCTTGGTGTATTGATAGTAGGCCGGCCATTCTTGGAGGTTTTCACCACTGTTCTATGTGTTCTCCATTTGATAATGGCTTCCTCTGTAGTTCCAAATCCCAATGCCTTAAAAATGGCTTATGTCCATAACTCTGTACCTGTCCCACAGTTACCACTCTGACCTAAGAAACCATCTACCATCAATATGTCAAATGTGTGCAATGGACTTTAAAAGGTGACATATTATGAACTATCACTTACCGGGTTTTGGGGTGTTATTGTGTGTCTCAGCTGCACATACACACATACAAATTTGAAAAAAAAACAACCATCCATGCTATTTTGAGTGAGATAGGGTTTTCTGAATTTATTCTGCGTTCAGTCTCCGATTGAGCTGTTTAAAATCTGCCTGGTTTTCTAAGTCACAAGCCAGAATATTGGGTAATCCACACCTCCTTAGAGTGCCGTCTCCACCCACCAGGTACAGCAATAAACAGCAGTTACCGACTGGAAATCACTGGTTCAGATTAGGAAACACCATGTTGAAGCACAACGCAAAATGCTCAGTTTTTGGCCCATCAAAATAGCTTAAAACACCTCATCGGGTCCCAGTCGAAGAGGACAGAAGAGCGGCATGGGTTAAATTAAGTGGGTTATTTTTGATGGTAAGATGCTGGCGGTGAAGGTGGGGAAGACTGAGGATTTCTCGCCGCACTCAAACTCCGGGTGGAAGACGGGAGACGAGCTACGTGCAGCCGCACGGAGCAGGGTGTCCGCAGTGCTAGAGAGCTGGAGTCAGCGAGATCGAGATGGAAGGCTTCAGAGTCAGAGGGAAATAAATGTTGGTAACAATTGTTTCCTACGAGCTACTTCCAGCAAACAACTTTAGAAATATGTTTTCTGGAACTCCTAGAACATTTTAAATAGGGGGGAAATAGTCATATGTCTCCTTTAAAGTTTTTAGTAATCAATAAATGTTCTTACATTTCTTGTTCTAACTGTTCATCTGCTGTTTGTTGTTCCTCTTGGAAGACTGTAGGTCTGTACATGGACCCATCACTCCCAAGGTACACAGGGCCATGTTCAGAACAATCTGTAATCTGCTTTAAATTCCTGATAAAATAAAAAATCTAACATTTAAGTTAAGCCCAAATAGATATTAATCAGTATATATGAAAGAACTGAAGCCGTACCTTTGTTGGACCGACTGATTATCCTTTCCGAAGACTGTGGGTCGATACATAGACATCTCACCTCTAATGGAAGCACAGTCTGGTTCGGAGGAATCTGATCGCTGCTGATGCATCCTGATAAAAACATAAAAAAGAAATTTGACATGAAGGTCCAAAATGTTGAATGGATATGTGATGAAATTATTTAAACCGAAGCAACCGGACATTTACTGAATCCTATCATATACTGTATGAAGAAGGATTCTCTTGTGACATGAGAGAACTCCCTCTAGCATAAGGAGTACACACAGTCTACCTGGTCAGGGTTATGGTTTAATTAGTGTAATACAGTCCAGATTTAATTGAACATCAAACACAAAACTAAAATTCATTAATTTTGTGAAATTATTGCTTTTGTATATGAGTTTATCTTACATTTCTTCAAGTGAATGATCCTGATTGAAGGCAGTTGGTCGATACTTGGACTCTTCACTCTTAAAGGAGACACGGCTGGCTTCAGGCCTTTCCTGTCTCTGCTGAGGGATCCGTACAGAAACACATAACCATGAAATAAAATATCAATGTAAATATGTTGCTTAAACTGAAGTCAGTAAGCAGCAGATATAAGTAGGAAACCCTCTGATTCCATTCCTTATACTCTACAGTGAGAAGTGATTTAACCTTGTAGGATCAGAAATAAGGAGTGCATAGACGAGAATGAAGAAGACAATTATTAATGGCCATATACCATATAATAGTAGCAATAGGAGGGTGTGGCGGGGAGTTAGAGCATGGCACTGTTCTGGCTGCACGGTTTGTCCAAAATCGTTATAATTTTTCAAAATGCGTGGAGGGCTCCATTGTAATGTTTGTTTAAGAAGAAGCCTTTTTTTTCATGACAGTAATTTTCTTGATGAGAAAAAGTTCTCACTTGTCCCATAGTCCCGATATATATATAATAAAGGAGATTATCGACGCATGTCAAACACAATCTATATTCAACCAAGACAAGTTTCTCCTCACATTCCATCAGTTTGGGAGGAATGTCCACTTTTTAATTATGTCACTACTGCACCATATATTGTTGTCCACTTCGCTTTGCTTCAAGGTTTATCCAGTATCATTTAAAAAAAACGTTTTTGTACTGTTCTGAATGATACCTTTTAGAAGTCACGTTTTACTCATGCCATAGAAGCTCTCTGGCATCTAAGAAAATACTTCATTTTTGCAGATAAAAACATTTTATTTTGTATTGCATTTGAGCTGTAAAGGTAATAAATCACATGATGGGAAGGAAGTTTTGAAATTGCTTTTTGGGATACTGTTTTCACACAGAAACTAGACGTTATAACTGAGGGATATGTTTTTTAAAGAACATTTTGATAAAAATGAAATGTTTCTTATGAACTTGGTACAGTTTCACAAAAATCTTCATCCAGCTGCAGAGAAAAGGGTAACAGAAAGGGAGGAAACTGTAAGTTTAACCATTTATGAAATCATTTACAAATTTAAAATCTGAAGTATTTATTTTATTTATAAAATCTGTTTAACTGTTTTAAAAATAATTAAGAAATCAGTACCACAACTCCACTGTGCAGCTTTTTAGTTTTAAGTTTAATTATTTGCTTTTTTTTTTCAAGTGCTGCTGTTTAAACAAAAATTAAAAGCAATGTTTCCGGAGCAATGTCCTTTAATTTATAATTTCTTTTTATGTCCTATCTTCTTCATTGATTCAATTCACAGTTTAAAGCAAGATTATGTTTTCCCATTAGTTCTAGTTGTCTCAGTCTAAAATCGCCGCCAATTAACACATTTTCAAACAGCATCTAAAAAATTCCACAACTCCACCTAAAGATATTAAACATTTACAGTCTTTTCATTTGTATAACTCACCTCAAGTTTAGTATCCATTTATTTGTAATAAATCTTTAGAGAAACAGTGTTGCTGCAGAACTGCTGTTTTGCTTCATGTTGACAGGAATCAATTCTGAGGACAGCATTAAACGCTGAAAAAAGTTGTAGAATGTTGTTAAACCAGTTTATCATGATGGAGTTTACTGACAGAGGGTGAAACTTCCCTCTTCCTTTTCACAGAAACTCATGTGTCACTGGTGAGAATGAATCTCATCGTCTGCCACAGATACAAAATGTAAATACGGCTTCTTTTGTTTTATTTATTTTAAAGTTGTTATGTTTAAACTTGTCTTTAAGCTTTGAGTGTGTGAAACTGATTCTGAATCATCACCCTCTTTTTTAGGATCTACTCAAAGCAGAAACTAAATGAGTTTAACTAGTACAGAAAAATAAATTTGATTCTGATCTAAAACTAGCAAAAATCAACATCAACACAAAAATACGATAAAAGATTTTTTGGGTATAACGTGCTGAATGGGGGGGCCTAATGGAGTCAGTAGGGGAACTGGCTCCTTGGGAATAGCATTCTGTCACCCCGATTGTTTCCTTCCCATCCCTGAACGCCTCTGTCCACCTGCTCCATAATTATACCGCTAACCTAAGGTCTTGGACCATGGGCACATCAATAGGGTGCAGGGAGGGCTTTCTGTCTTCTCTGTACGGTGGCGGCCTGGGTCCCAATTTTACTGTACATCTTAGACCAGGGGGGCCCAAACCTTTTTCCTTTAGAGGGCCAAAATGAAACTCTAAAAGGGGGTTAACAGCGGGCCAAATGTAATAATTTAGTTCAAACAAACATACCAATAGTAAACAATAGTAAAGTACTTTCATTTATTCAAGATTCCTTTCTGTGTACATAACAACAAAATGACAAATAAGTCATATTTATCCATGTAAACATAACTTAACTTCCTCATTTGATGGATTTAGCACTGAAAAAAATATTCTTCCTCCCGTCTGTGTGCCACTGACGATGCCGCACCATATTGATAACAGGTGTTTAAGCTAACAGCTAGTATGGAAACCTGTGAACTATGAAAATAGTTTGATCCTTCCGGTGTGGAAGCAAAGGCTAATGGGATATTTTGTAAATCAATCATTTCACAATTTGTGGTCTTATAAAATGAGCAAATGTAAATATTTGCACAAATATACAATACATACTACTTGTAGACCCTTGTAATTCAATTTGGACGAATAATTATATTTAGCTGACTGAACAATGCCGACTTTTATGTTATACCCAGTGAAGCCACCTGGCGGGCCAAATTGAATGACTTGGGAGGCCAACCTTGGTCCGCGGGCCCCACCTTGGGCACCCCTGACTTAGACACTTTCACTTATAACATTTTCATGAGACACACACATGTACCTTGCGGTGGGCATGCTTTTTGGCTACAGAGGCGGAACCCTTGACCCTCTGTCTATTTGTCAGGTTGGGTTTTCAGCTGACCCCCTGCCTTGCGCATCTCAGGCCCCACATCTAGTTGGGGCCTTTTCACCCTCTGTCACTCCCTGATGCCCCTGCCCGCTGATGCATTGGTGGCTCTCGTTGTCTGGAGTTTGGGGCCCGGATGCGCTCCAGCTCGGCCCTAATGCTGCCGGCTGCGGGTCGACCGATCACTGATCATGGCCCTGCTGATCCCCGTGGTCCTGGGCCGGGCCCGCCCTGGTGTAGCTGGTTGCCGGTGGAGCCTGGCATTGTAGCCGCTGGGTGTTCCCCTGGGGCTTCCATCTATTCCTCTCTTGGGGGGGCGGTCAGCCCTGTGTTGGTCCGCCTGTGGCTCCTGGACTCTGGGGGACTCTGGATATATACATCTCCAACCACCTTCATGTCGGCGTTGATTCATGTAGGATAAATTGACAGCTCCTTACACCTGCTATTATCACTTGCATGGGGAAACCTTATTTACACCTGCATGCTCAAATACAAACATAGGTGTGGGGACCTTGGTGTGTACAGACATAATCTTGGGCTGAGGTTATCATCAACAGATAGTTGGTGCCAGGAGCTTAGCAGTGACATTGTTGAAAGATGTCAGGGCCTGAATAATTGAAAGTCGTATAACTCATATAACTATAAATGATGCAATTTTTTTGACAAAAGCTCTCATTCATTCAAGTGTTTTTTCTCTTCATTTGATTAGTCTTAATTATGGATTAGAAAGGATTAGAACATATTCTAAAAGGTCCTGTGATTATTTTGTGCAGAAAAAGAAATATTTAAAACATATTGCAGAACTAAAATATGAGATCATATCAGATGATGTACAGTACTTCCAAAAAAACTTCACAACCCTTCAACATTTTTAGTTTGTCAAGTTACAACAACTTCAATCCATTTAAATTAGATTTTTTTGTTGAAGACCAACACCATTTCTTTCATTATTATGAAGTAGAAGGAAATTTAACATATCAGATTATGTACATGCTTCAAAAAACGTTAACATTATTGTAGTTTGTCGACTTACAACTTCAGCATGTTTTTAAAATGTATTTTTTGTTATAGAACAACGTAAATGTATCTGTTTATCAATCTAAATCAATCTGTTACATAAATCCCCCACAAAATAATTGTAATTCTGTTTGATAAAAGGATCAAATAAAAAATGGATAAGGTATGAATCTGTTTGCAATACATTGTAACTATTATCAAAGCCTATGTTTTTAGATCTACAAAGAACATAAGGACACTGAGGAGTCAAGTTTGCGAAAGCCAAATGCAGGATAGAGGGGCTCCTCGAATGTAGTTTTGATAGTGTGTAGATGAGTAAGTTTGTCGGATGAGACCGCGTAGAAGGACAGAATACCAGCAGTACTGTCCATGTAGATGGCAACTTTACGAGAGCTCAAAGATGGCAAGGAGCGAGATGATGAGGTACTGGAGGAAGGACTAAACAAAGGTATCTCTTTACTATCATCCCGGACAGAGTAACCATCATCACCACAGCTCAGACTCCATGACTGTTTTTGTCCTCCAAGCTTGCTGTAGATGCTGTTTCCCTTCCTTTGGATCCTTTTGTAAGTGGTTGCAATGTGAACCATCCCTTCCCAGTTAACCTCCCAGTAGCAACGCCCAGTCAAACCCTGCTTGCAAAGCAGGTGACAGTAATAATCAAATCTCTCTGGATGGTCGTGATACGGCTGGTCCTCTTTCACTCGTCTCACCTCTCTTAGGTCGTCAGAGAGTTTGAGCTTGGTGTGAGCTGTGTTTGGGTCCAGCATCAGTTCACAAGCATCTGATGTACACAACAAGACACAAAATGAATTGTGTTCTAATTAATCAGCACATAAATGATATGGTTAGAAGTAAACTGTGCATTCGTGGGTCAAACTGAATCCAAACTCACACTTTTTGAAGCCAGGTCGCAGTCTGGGCTTTCCACAGTGGTCCACACTGAAGGGACACAAACACATGATGTTGGAATGTTTACCTGGATTCATATTTTCCTCTTAATAACCATACCTGTATCCAGTGTTTTATACCTTGGTGCTGGTAAACCAGAGATGACCAAGTTTAGTCCTGCAGAGGTTCAATCCTGAAACTCTTAGAAGCATCCCCTCTCCAACACACCTGAATCAAATTTGTGTCTCATTACCAGGCACCTACAAAGCTTAATAATTGCCACAGAGAAGGGATTCAGGTGTTTTGGAGAAGGTAGGCATCTAATAGTTGCATGGTAGTAGCTCTCGAGGGCTGGACTTGGCCACCCCCATTGTAGACCAATTGAATATTAAACGTTGATACTCTCAAAAGTACATCAAGAGACAGTCTGTTGATTGATTACATACAGCACCTTTCACTGGACAATTCAAGAATACAGACTTTCCCCCCCAAAAAACTCAATCTTCTCTTCCTAGTCTGCTTTTATACACTTAAATTATGCATATAACACCGTGATAAACAATACATGTTCCCTCTCTTGTTCTATGTGAAGTGGACATCTTAAAAACATGTACTCCCTAAAAAGTCCTTGTTTAAAATCATACCAACTTTAGGGGTTTTAACCCAACACCTGGGTAACTATTGGACCAACCCAGCAGTAGTTAATTTAACCCAAAAAAATGGGTTAGACATTTAATCTAAATGCAGGATGAAACTAATTTGCCCAGGACTAACTAAACTCAGTCCTGGGCAAATTCTTACCAGCCTCTGTCAGTGGTGCCATTGTCTTACCCAGGGACAAAGTGGTCAAGTCCATCAGTTCCAAGGTTCGAACCACTAAAGCCCAGTTTATGCTTCTGCGTTTTGACAGAGACGGATTGACGCAACGCCATTATCCATCAAAGCAAGGGCATGAAGCGGTGCTGTGTGGTAGGCAGACACACCATGAAAACTTAGCACCCCCTGCTGTCCTGGTCGAGCAAAGCAATAGAGAATGGAGTTGAAGAGCGGAGTACTATAAACAGAAAATGTCTCCATCAATACATCTGCGTCCGAGTGCAAATTTGCGGTCGGAGAAGCATAAACTAGGCTTAAGCCTCCAATTACAAGACAAACACCCAACTCATGAGCCATAATAGCCTTCTAGCTGTCAGCCTTGCAAAACAGCAGACTAGTTGGGGAATTCAAACATGACCAAAAGCCCACGAATATGGACATTTCATTAACCTATTTGTAAATGGCTAAAAACCAAACAGACAACACAAGGCTGATAACAACAACATAAAGATGCTACTTTAATATGTAGTGCTAGAGAGACAATGTGAATTAGATATAGACCTATAATGTGCACAGACTAATGACTTGGCTCGCCACTGGATGATCCGTTTGGAAGATGAGAGTAGTCGACGTGATGATGCATTGATGTTCAAAGCATGAAAATCCCTCATTTATTCTTTTGTTTGTATACTTATTGTTATTCAATAAAGTTTCTCAAATAAATACATAAACAACCCAGGACCTGAATCATGCATTTATAAGTTTGATACGATTACTCAGTGCCTAGATAAAAGTGTTGCTTAGCTGTTCTGATCTGATACATGTACTGCAAGAAGCTAGTCATCTCATATGACACATCCCGTGTTGCCTCATGACACTTCTTGTAATTACCTGCTGACATATCCATGTTGTTCTGTGACTGGGCTTGTGATTATTCTCTGATGCATAGAACAGAGTGTTCGTTATCTTCTCATAACTGCTGAAACTGCTACTACCCTGTATGATGTTTTGTTTTCTCAGAGGTGATTAATGAACCGGTCAGCAACAAATCCGATAGGGTGTGATTAAATCAGTATATATACTTGTGACTTTGTGTAGAACCTCCGAGCTCCATATGAACTCTCCATGCACATGTAAAATAAACTTATTGTAAGAAGACAGCTGACACTTTGCATTTTCCTCATCCGTGGCCTCTCAGACACCCACTGTTTTCCACCACAGCCACTGTGGACAACAGATCCCAGGCCAGCTGAGCACTTTTAGAATGTGTTGGAACAGAAGATTTTCATTATGCATATATACGCAACAAATCTATGTGTTGTTATAATGTCAATATGGACCAAAACATGAGAGAAAAATGTTTCTGATTAATTCTTTAATTATTAATGCTTGACATTACATCTGTATAGTATATCTGACAACTTGATAAATTGGGTGGCCATTTGATGGAATAATCCATTTCTAAGATATTCTACAGATGCAGCTGTATCTCCAAATTGTTCAGAATCTTGAATTTCTTTAGATTACCAAAATGCAGAGCTTATTTAGTATACAGCAGTAAATGGAAAATTATAATCTAAAAGTCACGGAGCAAGAAAACATACTTGAGAGTCTCCAGCCGCCATTTTGGATCTTGTACTCCAGCAGATAAAAGCCTCTTTCCTGAATCTCCTGGATGGTTGTAGCTCAGGTCCAGCTCTTTAAGATGGGAGGGATTTGATGCAAGAGCTGAAGCCAGAGAAGTGCAACCATCCTCTGTGATAAGACATCCCGAAAGCCTGTAATTATTCAGAAAGATATTCATCACTTCCATTTCCAAGCTTCACATGTTTAAATTACTTGATATTTTGAAGCATATAGACTTTTTCCAGCTGAACCTACTAAGAGTGGCTTAATTCTGCTCTGTGCGATTAAAACCGTTTTACACTAGTAATAGTGACTTAGTATAGAGTAGAGTTGATCCCAATAAAGCTGTACTGCTGATGACTGCTAGAGGAAAAGGGCCTAAAGCAGGGTTTCCCCTAGTTCTTCATAAGCCTGGTGGCCTGCCAGGCTTTCCGTGCCCTCCCGACAGGCTAAGCGTCACTCTTTTATTTATTTTACTTTTTAATGCACCAACATTTAAAAAAATTTAAATGTTAAACTGCACATGGGACATAATACCACATCTAATGATACCGTGCTATTGTGAAATCTTACGAATGACACGTGAATAGAGGTCAGAGGCCACCCAAAACATCTACCCGTTACACCGCACTTGCAGGTTTTAGCCTACCTGACATGTCACGGTGAAGGGATCAAACAACGCTAGATACTTTCTTCTTCCAAAGTCGGAGGACCACTGGAGGAGAGGATGAGTCCACGCATTCTCCGCCGAGCCACAGCTTGATAATGAGACTGAGTAAGTTCGAGTCACCACAGCTGCTAGCCCGTTGGAGCAGCCCCCCCTGCGGGTTCCGACACTAAACATCGAACAAGCGGATTAAAGGCAAGTGGTTGGATGACTTTAAATTCAGCGGATGGTTCTACAAGACCGAATACATTAAGTATGGCTTGTATTTATACTAAATATTAACAATATTTTGACCACTAATTCATGTCAGTTCAGCTACTTTTGCGTTCCAGTTGTCCTCAGAGTTGAGAATTTCCGACCTGGAAAAGGTTTAAAGTCACAGTGTGTAATTTTCGGCCAGTAGGGGGCAGTGAATACCTAAATTATCACAAGCATGCGGTATCTGTGTCTTCGAGTAAGAAAATCAACGACGGAGGTTCAACTAGTGCTGTTTTCAAACACTCAATTCACTGAGAATGATCTATTTGCAGCAACTTGACGAGCACATCAGTCTCTGTTTCATCGCTTGGAACTAGCGAAGAGGTAAAAATGTATTTATGGTGAAACTTATTAGCGTTTTGAGGGGAAATCAATGTTTTAATAGCGGGCGTGTTCCGTGCGCTTTGTCCGTCCGTGCTCTTGTAGAAGTAAAGACGTCATCTAATATGGCTTTCCCCTGAAAAGAGGACCCGCGCCTATGTATTTTAAAACTGATTTTTAAAGTCATGTTTTACTATATCGCCAATATTTTGCAATTAATGCGCTTTACGTAAAATATTATTACGTAAGATTTTATTGGGTATTTTCAGAGATGTACTGCAAAAACTACAAACTCTCACTTCAATTAACCTGTTTTGCATTCCAGCCTTACTGCCTGCCTTTGGATCAAACCTGCACCATGTGCAGCAAAAAGTAGAGGTCGCATAGCAAAGCATACCTCTTCAGCCTTGGACCTCCCTTACCAATTGGCTATATTTGCACTTTTTTGTTTATCTTAACTTATGTTACTCATAAATATGACCAGCATGGGGAAAACAATGACAATTTTTTCATTTTAATTTTTTTTTTTTTTTTTGGTAAGACTGTGCCTTTTTCGAAATACAAACAGATGTTAATAAATGGCTTATGACACCATGTACTAGTCATGATTTTAAACTTCCTGAGAGTTTCTCTCTTCTTCTTTTTAAAACAAAAATATGGGACACCCAGGTTTCTCTACCACCGCTTAGCAAATTTTCTGGGGGAACCAAAATCTAGCCAAGGTGATATTTAAAGACATTTGAAACCTGACTTGAGAGTTTCCAGATGACAGTGTGGACTCTTCAGTCCAACAGAGAGAAGTTTCACCCCTGAATCTCCTAGGTCGTTGTTGGTCAGGTCCAGTTCTCTTAGACCGGAGGACTGGATGCTGAGAACTGAAGACAGAGCTTCACAACTTTTCTGGGAGAGGTTACAGTCACGCAGACTGAGGCAGATATACAAATGTTGATTATTTGTCAATTCATACATTGCAAATTCATAGAAATAAGAAGCAAATTATACATGTCTTTCCTACGTACCAGGCTTTTCTGGAGACTTTGACCACTGGCAAAAGTCTGTGAAGAGCCTCCTCTGACGCAGAGTACTTCTTCAACTCAAACTCATCCAGATCTTTTTCTGAAGATATTAAAATGAAGACCAGTGCTGCCCAGTGAGCAGGAAACAGTTTGTCTGCATGAAGGCTTCCAGATTTTAAATACCATTGAATCTCATTGACCAGAGAGCGGTCCTTCAGTTCATTTAGGCAGTGGAACATATTGATGCTTCGCTCTGAAGAGAGGTCCTTGCTGATCTTCTTCTTGATATACTGGACTGTGTCCTGGATGGTTTTTGAATTATTTTCTTGTGGAGAAAGAAGGCCTCTTAGAAGGCACTGGTTAGGTTCCAGTGATAAACCCAGAAGAAATCGCAGGAACAAGTCAAGGTGTCCATTTGGACTTTGTAAGGCTTTGTCCACAGCTTTTTGGTAGAGGTATTTTGATTCGTTTTTGTTTTTAAGGGCTTCAATTTCACATAACTTGTCCTCTTCCAACAGGTTGACTCCTGAGTTATTAAAGGTCAGATGAACGTGAAGAGCAGCCAGAAACTCCTGAATGCTTAGATGGACAAAAGAGAACACCCGGTCATCATCCAGCTCATCCTCCTCTTTAAAGATCTCGGTAAACATTCCCGAGTAAACCGAGGCTTCTTGGACATCAATGCCACACTTCTCCAAGTCGTCTACATAGAAGATCAGGTTTCCTTTCATCAACTGCTCAAAAGCCAGTTTCCCCAGAGACTTGATCATCTCCTTATTTTCTTGACTCCAGTGAGCTCCCGTGTTTACTTTCTCATGATACTTGAAATTTTTCAGTCTAATTTGAACCACCAAGAAGTGGATGTACATCTCGGTGAGGGTCTTGGGCATCTCACTTACTTGTCCTTTTTTGAGCAATCGCTCCAGAACAGTAGCAGTGATCCAGCAGAAGACTGGGATATGGCACATGATGTGAAGGGTCCGGGACGCCTTAATGTGAGAGATGATTCTGGTGGCCTGCTCCTCATTTGTGAATCTCTTCCGTAAATACTCTTCCTTCTGAGTGTCAGTAAACCCTCTGACCTCTGTGACTATGTCAACATAATGAGGGTCGATCAGATTAGCTGCTGCAGGTCGGGTGGTTATCCAGACGTGAGCAGAAGGAAGTAGCTCGCACTTGATTAGTTTGGTCAGCAGTACGCCTACAGAGGTGGACTCTGTAACAGTCTGAATCTCTTCAGTACCAACATCCAGAGGAAGTCGACACTCATCCAGACCATCAAAGATGAACACCATCTTGAACTCTTCATACCTGCAGATTCCTGCTTCCTTAGTTTCAGGAAAGAAGTAATGAATAAGTTCCACCAGGCTGAACTTCTTCTGCTTCAGTACATTTAGTTCTTTAAAAGTGAACGGAAATACAAACTGGAAGTTCTGGTGGGCTTTACCTTCAGCCCAGTCCAGAGTGAACTTCTGTGTCAAGACTGTTTTCCCAATGCCAGCCACTCCCTTTGTTATTACAGTTCTCACTGGTTCTTCTGTTACCGTGGAGGTTCTAAAGAGGTCTTCTTGCTTGATTGTTTCTTCAACAGATTCTGGTTTTCTGGAAGCCATTTCAATCTGTCTCACTTCGTGTTCCTCATTGATCCATCCAGGTTCCTCCTTTGCGATGTAAATCTCTGTGTAGATGTCACTGAGAAGTTTTGAATTTTTGGTTTTGGTGATTTTCTCAAAAACATACTGGTACTTTTTTTGTAGCCTGGATTTGAGTTTTTGTTGACATGCGACAAGGTTATCTACAATAAGAGAAAAGGAAGATCGTCAAAAATCTCAGAGCCACCATTCTAAGAACTCCAGGTAAATAGATAATCCCATAATTTTCTCAAGAGTGCCTCAAGTTGTTGGTTTTTCAAATTGAACGGCAACCATACCAACTTCATAATAATGCTCAAAGAAACGTTGAACCCCAATACAAACATCTAAGAACTCCAGATTGGAGATTCATATGAATCCAATGTTTGAAAGAACCTTTATGACTGTAACTCAAAATGTTTTCCAGTATAGAAACAGTCTGTGTTTTTTTCTTTTACACTTTTTGCTGCCACCTCTCTGCCTTTTTCAGACTATGCGGACATTTTATCCATGAATGCCTTTATACATACATTTTCTTCAGTGAATAGTTGCATCTTATCAGGGCATTGAGTTTTATACCCACATGTAAACCTATTGTCCATAGCTGCATGTTGTATTCTTTAGTTAAATGACCGTCTCAGTGAGATTTTCCTGCATAAACATTAACATTGATTTTTTTTTTATCTGTAATCTTACCATTCACTCTTAAATGTATTTTCATGACTCACCTGCAGATTCTAAAGATTGTTGTGATAATTTTCCCACTAAGTCATTTCTGTATATCAACCCTAGAACAATATTAGCAACTTTAGGAGTGTTTATGCTGTAGGTGAGGACCATCTGATCAACAGTGTCCATCCTGTCTGCATTTTCCAGCCGGCTCTTTGGGATGGGAGGGAAGTCCTCCAGGGTATTATCCTGCTGCAGGTACCATTTGAATTTTTTCAATTCCTCTGCATTCAGATCCTCCAGAATCCTCAACAGAACCACTTTCGCTGCTGTCATGTTCTCTTCCTGCAAAAAACAAAACTTATTAGAACTTTTTTTGGATTCTTTTACTATTTTGGAGATCTGTAGCTTCCAGATTTTAAAATAAAAGTATTTTATTTTTTCTGAATCTGTTTTTAAAATTTCTATTTCAATTATAGGCTTCTGCATACTATTATTCTGATCAAGGACCTTTGTTTGTTTGACTAGGATCAGTTTCACGTCCTTTGCTTACTTTGCAGACTATATTGGTACTGGTCTGGTTCAAAGTATTACTTCCTCACTGTGTTTGGTGCTACAGTGTAACCCCCTTAAAAAAGAAGGTAATCAGCCATAGGAGGCTGGCTCCCTGGTTTAATGCAGAGTTACAGACTTTAAAGCAGAATACTAGGAAACTGGAGAGAAAATGGTGCTCTACACAATTAAATGATGCTTTTCTAACCTGGAAAAATAGTCTACTACTTTATTAAAACGCCCTTCAACAAGCTAGAACAGCATTTTTCTGATCTGATTGTTCCATATGTTCCTAACAGACCACTTCGTTCTCAGAGTGCAGGTTTACTGATAGTTCCTAGGATTTCTAAAAGTAGAATAGGAGGCAGATCTTTTAGTTGTCAGGCTCCTCTCCTATGGAACCAGCTCCCAGTTTTAGTCCATGAGGCAGATGCTCTGTCTGTTTTTAAGACTAGGCTTAAAAACTTCCTTTTTGATAAAGCTTATAGTTAGAGTGGCTTAGGTTATCCTGAGCTATTTCTGTAGTTATGCTGTTATAGGTTTAGAGTGTTGGAGGACAGACTGACCACTTTTCTTCACTCTTGTACTTTTCTCTCCTACTTCTCTCGAGATGTATTTTTTCTGCTGTTATTGCGATTGTTATCCTCGTTTTTCTCTCAGTTTTTTCCTCCCCATAGAAGCTTCGCCCTATCAGGTACCCTCAACTATAACGCCCCCTGGTGGATGGGGAACAGCGGTCCAGATGATGCTCAAAGTCACCGAGCATCCTCCATGCTGTGTCTTCTCCGTCTTCTCAGACCCCCAGACAGTCGTGGCAGATGACCGCTTGTACTGAGCCAGGTTCAGGTTCTGGTTCTACCGGAGGTTTATTCCTGTTAAAGGGGAGTTTTTCCTCTTCACTGTCACTGCATGCTTGCTCTGTATGAGGGATTGCTGAGGACTTGGTGTGGTTTGAGTCTGCATGATCTGGGCACAACCTCACATCAATGACTCATCTCAATCTGCTGGGATTCCTTACATAGAAAAACTTTTAACTGATTGGAATGTTTGTATAATTGTATTGAAATTACTTTTGTTGTAAAGTGCCTTGAGATGACATTTGTTGTGAATTGGAACTATATATATATAAAAGTGAATTGAACTGAATTGAATATATTGCTCACCTGCATTTCTATCTATTACTCAAACGTAATGATTTTCACTGAAACATGGTTAAACAACTGCTGCCTGGAAAAGGCTATTGAGCAAGCAGGACGACACAAACACAGAGCTGACAGGATACCAGACAACTCCGGCAAGACCAGAGGTGGAGGTTTGTACATTTATATTAACAATGCTTGGTGCAGGAACTCGAACTACTATTGAGAGTCACTGCTCACCTAATGTGGAGTTTTTAATGGTCAAATACAGACTTTATTACCTCTCCAGAGAACTGACTTCCATTATACTTAAGCAGGTTAGATATCCCTGTTTATGAAAGAACTTTTGAGGTCATTAGCAAGCACAAAACTATACAGGCTACTGTTATTGTCACGAGGACTTCAACCACTCCAATTTAAAGAAAGATATATATATATATACAGTGATGCCAGTAACGCGTTAGTAGCACGTTACTCCTTATATGACAACTTTTTTTAGTAACGACTAATCTAACCAGATATAGACCTGCTGCACAGGATCCTCAAGTGCCCAGGCCTCTGGTAGAGGACCCAGGCTTGGAATGGATGGGAAAAACCGACCACAGTGGGCGAGAGGGGAGCTATATATGTATATAAATTCCCTTCTCACCCTTCGCAGGCAGCTTCTCATGCATTCCAAGCTCGGGTCCACTACCAGAGGCCTGGGAGCTTGAGAGTCCTGCGCAGTATCTTTGCTGTTCAAAGTGCTGCGCTTTTCTGAACTGAGATGTCTGAGGTAATTCCAGGGATCTGCTGAAGCCATTCCTCTAGTTTGGGAGTAACTTCCCCGAGTGCTCCGATTACCATGGGTACTACTGTCACCTTGGCCGTCCAAGCCTTCTCTAGCTCTTCTCTGAGGCCTTGGTTTTCCTCAAGTTTCTCATATTCCTTCTTTCGTTGCCATTTGATTTGGGTATTCCCAGGTACTCGTAACTGTTCTCAGTGTCTGCTATAGTTCCTACTGGGAGTGAACTACCTACAGTGTGAACTATCTTGCGTCGCATTGTGACCATCCTACTACATTTGTCAAGCCCGAATGAGCTGCTGTTTCGCTCATCTGGTATCTCTACCAATGCCCTTCTGTGCTTTACTCATGTATTGATCCATGTGTCCGCTTATCTTTGCTATTGTGATGCCTGAAATTGGCTTCCATGTTGTGGAGAGACAGGTTATTGGCCAATAGTCGGATGGGACTACACCTTTGATGGGAACCTTCAGGATCAGGCTTGTTCGCTCTTCATTTAGCCATTCTGGGTGAGTCCCATCTCTTAGCAGCTGGTTTATTTCTAATGTCAGGCACTCATGGAGTGCTGTGAGTTTCTTTACCCAATAGGCATGGATCATTTCTGGGCTTTACAGTTTTTCACACCTGAGATTCTTTCTTGGATGTCTGCCACTGTGATGGTAACTGGATTCGGTTCAGGGAGTTTGCTGTGCTCCTCTCTCAGAGACACCAGCCATTAGCACTGCTGTTATGTGCTGCCTCCTTTTCCCATATGCTCTTCCAGTATCTTTCAGCTCATTGGTTTCAGTGATTGTTGTGGTAGCGATCACTCTCAGTTCTACATTCACAGTTTCTAGGAGACTTTCCAGGGTACTTCACTCAGGAGTTAGGAGTTCAGCTTGTAATTGGAAGGTTGATGGTTCAAGCTCCAGCTTCAACCATCTCGAGTCGCTGTGTCATTTGGCAAGACACTTCACTAGTTGCCTAATGATGATCACAACAACAACGGCAACAATCACCAGTGCAAGAATGGGTGAATGATTGAAGGTAGTGTGAAGCACTTTGTAGGGACTATGTAAAGCACTTAAAAGTACAGGCCTTTTACCAAATAATTATTTTCTTAATGAATTGTAATGATTTTTGATATGAGTACACCCTCTGATGAACAGCCTCCTAAACATAAGCATCCCTGTGAACCCAAGTAAGGGGAATGCTGTCTGCACCTTCAACTGCTTGCTTGTAAGGTCTGTTAACCCAAGCAGAAATGTCAATTTTGAATGTTATTTGAGGAGATTGCAAGCATGTGGTGTGGCCTCTCTGATTCCCAGCATCAGGATATTCTGATATCTATGGCTTTTGGGATACGTAGTTCACTGATGGTATTCAGAACGCCCCATGGCACAAGTGTTCGGCAGCCTCTCTTCTGTCAGTGTGCTCAAAAAGGCTTACCACCATCAGTGTTTTAATGTATGTGTGTGAATGTAAATTTCTGTCATTAGGACCTGTGAATCGTTAATAACCATTTAATGTAAAGTTTTACCGGGAAACAAGTTATTGATCACCAAACTTACCTATTTGTGATGCAGTAGAAATGCAGTAATAAACGGTCATCTTGGTTAATTTCCAAGGTTTCATTTTCAGTCACCAATCTCTACAAACACGGCTAGACAGGTAGCTCAAGACTTACCTAGAAAGCTACAAATCCAGCCTTGGGAAAACATCAGCATCTGACTCTGCTCGGTTGTTGAGATTCATCTATGAACGAAGAAACAGAAAACCGATATAATGACCTTTGTATCTGTTTGGCTTTTGTGTAACACTGTTTTACCTGTTGAATGAACTGAGTTCGTGCAGGAGGGTTGTTAAAGGTCTGACAACCTGATTGTGTGTACTTTTAACTCCATCTTAGAGCTTTATGACCTTTGTCAAGTTGAGTAAATCATTAACTGGATACCTTTGTCATCTAGACCATGAAACATATGAAATACTTGGACAATTCCTTCTTTGCACCTGTACTGACATCATATGGACTCTACAGTCAGGCAAATTTATTTTACATCTTGGGTAAAAAACAGAAAAGATGTGAAAAGATTGTGTCCGAAAATAAAATAAAAAACATTACATAAAGTTATGATAAGTAATTACCGCGTTAACTTTTTTACAAGGTAAACCGTGTGAAGTCAAATCTGAAATTTGCTGGAGGTAGAATTATAGTGTGGGGCTGTTTTTAGACTGTTCTTCTTTGTTAAAGTTGAAGGAACCCTTCCTACAGAGCTTTGGGGAGAATTTCATGCTCCAAACTGTTGGACTAGTTTGGGGATGGTCCCTTTCTGTTCCAACAGGAGTATGAACAAATGTCTAGACCAAAATTAAAATGAATTTTTTGAGCCTCAGTGGAGGGGCCAAATAGCTCAAGTCTGTGGGAGCTAGGGGTGCTCAGGATGCTGCAGCACCCCTTTGTGGATGACAAATTATATACATGTTGAATTTTTGCAAACATGAGTAAACCAAATAAAATGTATTTAAATTTAACACAAACACAAATCCATAGTAATATCAATAAGATCAAAAAGATGGAGATTTTTTTTAAAATATTTGATTCTATTTGTGATGTCACACATACACTCACGTATCTACATAGTACAAAAAATGACAATCATTTCTGAAAATGGGTAGGCAGAGCTAAATTTCTTTTCAACTACACAAAAAAAACCAAATGAATGAAGAAAAAGAGAATTCAAAATAAATGCTACTGACTGCCAGATCACAGTACATGTTCTTGGAATACCTGGAGCCACTCAATACACTTAGGCGTTGTTGTAGACATGGTGAAGACGATCTGCTGCAGTTCAAACTGAGGGAAGAAAGGTGATTTAAGTGACTTTGAACGTGAAATGGTTGTTGGTACCAGAGGGGCTGGTCTGAGTATATCAGAAACTGCTGATCTGCAGGGATTTTAACCCACAACCATCTATAGGATTTACAAAAAATGGTCAGAAAAATGGAAAATATCCAATGAGCTGCAGTTCTGTGGTGGAAAATGCCTCGTTGATGCCAGAGGTCAGAGGAGAATGGCCAGATCGGTTCCAGCTTATAGAAAGGAAACGGTAGCTCAAATAACCACTCGTTAGAGCCAAGCTATGCGGAAGAACATCTCTGAACGCACAACACGTTGAACCTTGAGGCAGATGGGCTACAGCAGCAGAAGACCATAGCAGGTGACACTCCTGTCAGCTAAGAACAGGAAACGGAGGCTACAATTCACACAGTCTCACCAAAGTTGGACAATAGAAGATTTGAAAAATATTGCCCTATTTGATGAGTCTCGATTTCTGCTGCGACATTCGGATGTTAGGGTCAGAATTTGGGGTCAACAAAATGAAAACATGGATCCATCCTGCCTTGTTTAGGCTGGTGGTGGTGGTGGTGGTGTAATGGTATGGGGGACATTCCTTAGAACCAATTGATCATCGTTGCAACGCCACAGCCTTCCTGAGTATCGTTGCTGACCATCTCGCTCCCTTTATGACCACAGTGTACCCATCTTCTGATGGCTACTTCCATCAGAATAAGGCGACGTCTCATAAAGCTCCAATCATCAGACTGGTTTTCTGAACAGGAGAATGAGTTTATTGTACTCAAATGGCCTCTACAGTCACCAGGTCTCAATCCAATAGAGCAACCATGTGATGTGGTGGAACGGGAGATTCATCATTCAATTCATTCATATTTTTCTGTTATGAGCAATTTATTTCTGAATCCAGTTCTTTGACTGTAGAGCAGATTCAGCTATGAAGGCGCAGTTACACTTTCTTTCCACTAGAGGTCCTAAGTGACCTTCTAAAACCATTCTTTCATCGTCTCCACCTTCTTAACCTTATTTATGTATTGTTTTGATCATTTAACAGTTAGGATTTAATGACTAATATTGTTCCTGGTGCAGATTTATCTTCTCTTTTTCCACAATCAAAATTACAGGCATTTTCTGTGTGAAATTACAGGCTGATAACCTCCCTGCCATGCCACATCAATGCAGTTTTTCATGCATAAGGAGCATTAGATGTTACGCTTCAAATATCCTCTTTTTTAGATGTTATGTAAAATTGTATTTTTTTTCTTTTATTTTTTAGAAAATTAAATTTGTGTTGTCATAATCTGTATGCCAAAATAATCTTAACTCCTGAAATAAAAGGCTTGAAATGTGTAGTGAAATTATACAACATGGGCTACACTTTGAAACGCAAAATCGTTTTTCATATTCATAGTTTTGGAGCTGTTCTTGTATGGCCGTTATTGTGATTCATCTTCTCTAAACAATTGAAAAATACACGAAATACACCAATGAAAAACAACTGTTAATATATAATTTGGAGGACCTTTAAGTCCATGAGGCGTTTAGGTCCTCAATTTATCTGTGTTTCTAGAAGCTCTGACTTAAGCTGCTGTCTGTAACTCACCGCCAAACTTTTGAATAGACTTTGCTTCACGATTATTCTCATACTGCAGTTAACCTTGCTGTAAATACATATTTTTTACCACTATTTTTTTCCTTCCACTCAACCTTCCATTTATAAGCTTGGATCTGTTTTATTAGTAATTAACTTTTTGCCTTTATATATACTGTTGCCGGTCTCTGTGACCGATCGTTGTCTACGTTACTTTCTTATATTCTCCTTATAGAGAATATCTGTCTACTGTACATTTGCGGAGTCAGAAATCTTGGTCGTGAGTGGAGGCCATTAGCACAGAGCCAATCCAAGGCAAAGCAAGCTAAATAACTGTTTTCAATCCAATGCAATTTAGAAGTATATATTAATAACTGGTATTTATCTGGAAAACAGTGCAGTCAGTGTTGAAACATGTGCATGTCTAACAGATTAATTATTTTGAACATGGCTGTTTTTTACACTTATTTCCGTATGAGCTGCAGAAGTAAGTAGTTACTACTTAGTTATGTAACAGTTTAACAAGCCAAAGGAATGTTGGATGTCGAGGAAATTATTAGTAATTTATGCTCAGAACACTGAAGGAAGTGCGTGCCTCAAGACACCATTCATGTAAACGCAGAGTACACAGAGGTTGTACTCAAGTAAAAGTAAAAAGTAGTCATACAAGAAACCATTTAAATAACAGTAGAAATGTATTTTGTAAAAAAAGGCTACTTAAGTACTGAGTACCTGATGTCATTATATGGAGAAAAATGATATTTTATCAGCAAATTTGAATATGTTAAAGATTAAACTGACAAAAATGTTACATGTATATATAATATATTTACAAATTAACCAGTTCAAGCATGAGAATTCATTTTTTTATATGAAACGTAATAAATTAACATGTACAGTAAATAACGTTTTATGTACAAATGTTGGTCTCACTTTAACATAAACTGTAGGTTTGTTTCTGGAGCGTTTTTGGTTAAACATGTTTGTTCTTAATTCAGTGAATTACTTACAGTGACATAAACATATGCATATACAGACATTTTACTCAAGTAAGAGTAGTGATCAGAGATTTAAGAAAACTAAGCGGTTGCTTAGGGCCCCCCAAACCCATCTGGGTTAGGCCCATAAATGCTGAAAATTGAACAGAGACTACAGATGTAAAAACAAATATGAAAATGTGAATATTACTCTGTTTGATTTTTTTGTTTTGTTTCAGTGTGGATTTTTTAAAATTAAATTGTTTAAATTTTTGTGTAGTAACAAGCCAAGTTTATTTGTAACCAATTATTTTATTAATACATTTTTTAAATAAAATTTTATTCTTATTTTAAAAATTCTAAAAAATGTTAAGAAAATATTTAAATCAAGTACATTTACAGGAATAAAAATGTATCTACTGTACCTTTTTAATTTAGACAAAATATCTATATATTAAAAACATTTTAATCAAATAAAATTACATTTTAATCACTTTTTAATATTCATTGTTTGATTGTTACAATCTGATTCTTTAGTTTGAGCTTTCTATTTTGTTTGAGCTTCATATCGTGTCAGATAATAATAACTACCTCTGATTGATTTTCAGGATCAGCTAAATAAACTCCGCCTACTTACTCAGATTGGAACCCAAACTTGATTGAAACGCTGTTATTGTGGGTAGTGGTTTTAACAGAAAGAGGGCGCCCCTGAGTCAAAATCTGCTTAAGGCCCCATAATACTTTGAGCCGGCCCTGGTAGTGATACTTTATGGCAGTAAGTTCCCAAAGTTGGGGTCGGGATCCCGCTTGGAGTCACGAGTATGTAACTCTGGGATCATAAGGTTGTCTTCAGAAATGTACAAAAAAAAATGATGAGAAAGGATTTGCATTGTAGAAATGTTTTAAAAGATAAGAAAATTAGATTAAAAGATGATAAAAAAGCTAAATATTGGCTGTTAATGCTGATTATGTTGTCAGTTTTTTTACTTAATTCATAAATTTGCTTAAACTTAAACACTTTTTTTTAACTTAAATTGTCAAATTTATGTATCATAAACCAAAAGTCGGGGTCATCATGACCCATTTACATTATTTTATTTGTGTCACAATGTGGGAAGTTTAAGAACCACTGCTTTATGGTAAAATTACTAAAGTAAAAGTATGGTGTAGAAAAAGAACTCCTTCAATTATCTTTCCATTCTTCCCAAAAGTAAATGTAACGGTAAATGTAACTGTAGTTACTACCCCCTCTGTTAGAGAAGTTTAACCGCAGCACAGTGATGGGGGCGTGGCCAGTGAGAGACTTTGGTTCCAGGAAGTTGCAGCAGATTTGCAGCTCTCGCTCCGTGCCTCCGCCCTGCCCCGCTCGGTGCTTCCCCAGGTGAGGCAGCCGCTGGACGCGCAGAGGAATGCGACTGCGCCTCGGACACGGACTAACATGACGTTGGCAGAAGCTGGCCGAGGTTTGAGGCTCCTGCTACGAGGATTCCCCAGCGGATCTGTGCGTATCTGACAGCCCGGATCACTTGAACTCATCCAGCCAGGTGTGGCAGCTGCACCTGCGGGACCTGCGCGCGTCTTTTTCGGGATTGTTTTCTGCCGAGGGTGGGATTGTTTTTATTTTTGTTTTATTTTATTCTTTGCTCCTCACGATGCCGGCGGATCAGATCAGCGTCACCGAGTTCGTCGCGGAGACCAATGAGGACTACAAAGCTCCGACCACATCCAGCTTCACCACCCGGATGTCCCACTGCAGGAACACAGTGGGAGCTCTGGAGGAGGTGGGCGCACTCAGCTTCATCAGACCCCGATTTAAAACAGAATCCCCGCTAGAGCTGGGAGTTTTTGCTGCTGGTGGTGGTGGTGTGACCCGCCGCCACTTCCTGCTCTGAAAAACAGCTGATTTGAATCTGGGAGGCGTTTCAGTGCAGGGTTGAAAACGGGCTGGGAGATGAGATCTGGTGGCCCTCTGTCCTCCTCGTGTTTCCAGGCAGCGGGCTCATGTTTTTCAGGTTAAAAAAAAAGGGGAACAGAAAGCAGCACTTCCCCCTGCTGTGAAGCTGCAGTTGTTTCTCAGCGTTTTGCAACAGCCCCCGGTGCCTGTTTTTTTTTTTGGAGTTTTGCAACTCAGTGATGATTAGGCTTGTTTTGGTGAAGCCACCAAATGTCAAAGGATGCTGAAGATCTCGTTGCAGCATGATGAAAATAATTTCTGCTGCCATTTCGTTTCTTTTTACCATTTATTTTAATGCATGGACTGAAAGTTGAATTACAGATTGTTTGAATTTATTTACATTCTGAGCAGAAATGCTGTTAATAATCTGCAACATCGGATACGAGCCATGCAGGCTTTTCAGGGCTTCCGGGGGAGCTGCAGCGTTCCCAGAACCGGAACCGAACAAGGTGTTTAGTTTCCACGCTTCTCAGATCTGGAACAAACTTACCTGAAAACCTGAGCTGTGCAGAAGCTTTTGTTTCCCTTTAATTGGGACCTAAAAAACATTTTAGTCTAGCAGCGTCATGAGGAAGGAAGTGTTTGAAGCATCTTTGTTTACCAGGGGTTTTTATTTTTGGGTTTCCTCTGTGTCCTGTAAAGCACTTCAGATTACTTTATGTGCGGATCACGCTATAAAAGTAAACCATACCTCGCCTTGAAGCATCAACGCAGCCCCGATTACCACTCTACCACCACCGTGTTTTACTGTAGGTGTGATGTTCTGGTTCTGAAATGCAGAATGCGGAAAGTTTCATCTCGTCAGTCTACAGGATATTTTCCCACGTATCTTGAGGATCGTGGGGATGTTTGTGGGAAAATGTCTGGATCAGCAGTGGTTGTGGCCTTGGGACGCTCACATGGAGGCCATTTTTTTTCTTATGGTTGAATCATGACCTCTGACCTTAACTGGAGCACATGAGGCCCCTCAGTTCTGTAGATGTTCCTCCGTAGCCGGACGTTCCTGAGAAGGTTCCGCACTAGAAAACTTCCAGGTTTTCTGCAAAAAAAACCTTAGAGGTCGCTTCATGACTTTTTTGAAATTTTATGTTCTCATCCTTTTTTCTTCAGATCAGCCCATGATGTGCTGCTTTTAGAGATATTTTTAGCCAATTTCATCTCACCAGGCAGGTTCTCTACAGGCCAGTCTGGCTCTGATGAGTGAGAATGCACCAAAACAATGTGCTTAATAACGACTCATTCATTATTTAACAAAGGGGGGTGATTATTTCTCACATATCAGGGACGGTTTAATGTAACCATGATTTGAAAACTTCATTACATGTTTACTCGGGTTATCAGAAGAAATCTGTTAGAAGACAAATACTTTTCCATATAACTTTAACTATATTTCTCTTTGAGCAAATTATAGAATATTACTTTAATTCACAGGTTGCATGAACGACTATGAAATGTGCAGGTACAAAAATCGACCGGCACAGGAGCCTCATCTTCTGCCCTTAGGTGTCAAACTGTCCTGCAGCTTTTAGATGTCTGAGCCAAATAACCCGAGTTAGATGTTGTAGATTTAAACCCCCAGTCTGAGTCCCTTGGACCATCAATTTGCCACTTTTGCTGTTTTTTTTTGCTGACTTTGACTTTGTTTAGGAGCCTCTCTGTAGCTGCTTTGTCCTTCTTGGGTTGCTTTTGCACTTTGAGCCATTAGCGGCTCTTATTTTGTCTGCTGCGGCTTTCCGGTCCATTTCCCTGAGTAATTTTAGACTCTTGGTGCTTATTTTACCACTTGTAGCATTTTTCGGCACATGCCAAGGCAGGAGTGTACTTCTGCTTGCAGACACTTCCCCCTTAATTTAGCAGATAATCTGCTTTGTCCCTTTCTTGCTCCAGAGATACAAAAACAGCTCAACTCTGACCTTTCATTTTTTTTTGTTCAGTTTGCACATCCCATGCTTTTTTTGTAGTTGTAGTTTGCTGTTTTGTATCCCTTGCTTCTTTACTCTGTTGATTTGATGTTGGAATTTTATTGCCTTTACATTTACACATTTCTGTGCATGTTTATTGTATTTTTAAGGATAATTTAATAGCTATTTGTGTTTTTCCGGTTTATTTAGGAGCTTTTTTTTTATGTTCTGGTCTCTTTGCACCCAGACTAGTGTAAAAACAAGCCACCTGCTTCTGGTTGTTTTGTATTTACGCAGATCAGAATCTCTCATATATGAAAAAGTGAAACACAAAGGTTAAACATGACCAGTTCAAGGTTGTTGAAAGTACAAAGCGAAACAAATTGTATGGAAAGAAAGAAACTGTTAAATGCAAATTTTAAACACATAAAGACAGGTCAAAATAAACAGATGAAATAATCTACAAGCTTTATGGAAAAGATGCTGTTTTCAGTTCTAATTCTTCCTCCTCTTGTTTAGTTCTGGTCCAAGGAAAACTGAGTGAGCAGACAAAGGACTTTTTAATGATGAATATATTTTAAGTTTTATGAACTCGTATTTTTCATGCTAATGTAATCTGTGGCCAATTGGACAGAATTTCACAGCAGACGCAAATAATCACAGAGTGCAGAAAGCACAGAGGAAAAAGAGAGAAAAGAAGACAATAGTCATGTGTGGAAAATTGTTTTATTGTCTTTATATTTTCCAATATTATCACCAAGAAGTAGAAAAATAAAGTTAACTTAAAGCCTTGTTTTGTCCTTGGACTCAGTTCTCACATGTTTGGGGATTTTTTTTAGGGTAAAATTACAGGTTGCACCCGTTTACTTAACTTTCCTGGGTGTGCTTTTGTGTTTGTTGCGCTGCAACAAATCAAGTCAAAGTTCCCATTACAATATCGATTCATGCATAATTCTATCGCAGAAATTGGACGACATTTTCATTATCGATTTTAAAGAAAATCCACTTCTCTAGGCACCGTAAAACAGCCTGCACCTGTTCTCCTGTTTGGCCTGTTTGGTGATTTATTATTTTTTGACGACAGTATTGAAAGCATCCAGCCTCTGAAAACCTTCTTGATTTCACGCATTTTCACCTCTACTGACTGATTTAGGAAGAATTTAGGAAATGAAAGGATTCACTTTCGCTCAAGTTTCTATGAAGATCTCTGGTCATTTCTTTGAAGCGAAGTACAGAAATGTCAGCTCAGATTTAAAATTTAATTTGTCAGATATTTCCACTGTTGATATCGGTGAAAAATCAAATGTGAGTGAGTAGAAAACCACGGGTCCAGGCGTTGTTTTCTCCTCTTGCATGTTGGGATATCTCCAGCCAGTAGACCGGAGTCGGATCAAGTCTCAACATGAGTCTCACTTTGATCCTCCCTCTCACACTCTAGATTATATTTTGTCTCTCCACTAAATCTAACCATGTTTTAATTATTGTCTTAATTTGCAGCCAGTCTCTTCCTCCGTTCCTTCTCTGCAGCTTTAACTGTTGTCCTGTCACGACTCGCCTCCCTGAACTGATCTGAGTAACTCCAACTCATCGATGCATCATTTATTTTCAGTCTACTGTAGACGTTTTACCTCCTGAGTATGTGCGGTAGTCTTTGTATCACCATTTTGCTCCTGCAGACTCATAAAGAAACCTGGATCAGAACAAAACTCAAATGGTTCTGGAAATAGAAATAAAAGAGCTGCATGATTACTTTAATTTGACAGCAGTTTTTTCCGCTAATATCCATCAGTTCCAGTGCATCTGGCCGCAGCGCATTCCAATAACATTCCTTGAAAACAGTTTTATAATTTTTCCATACCTTCTCCCAACACTAAAATCTTTTACTTTGCATAAAAGTATCCAATGGTACGAGGTTTTTCAGCGATGCCAATGGTTCGGGTTTGGAAAGTGGTTTTCAGTTGTCTCGGTGAAAACTCCACGGACATTTTTGGGAAAGATCCGACAGATCCAAATTTTGCTCTGAAATCTCGATCACATTTGAAACCTAGAAAGTGAAAACGGCTCCTATCATGTTAATATTTTAACCACAACGATAATCTGGTCTATCTATGGTATAAAGGGATGTAATTTAGAAAGTATCAACAAAGGGATTCTTTATTTTTTAGTAACGCAGCAGATGTCCGCGCAACCTAGCCGCAGAAAAGGACACCAGCCCTTTAAATTAGCTCCAGTTCCCATTGTTATTTGCCGTTATATTGCAGTTGCAGTTCTGGTTAGCAATGTTGGCATGTCTGTTAGCCAAGACATCCCTGATACGAAGTAATCGCTACAGATTTTTTTTAAAATCGACTGCTTGTTCCAATCGCTTCTTCTATCAGCTTGCAACCAAAGATGACATTTTATTTTGCCTTGTAAGGGTTTAAAGTTGATGGATTTCTATAGAATTGGCCTGTTTTTTGTTTTTTTATCGAAGCGATTTGTGCAAAAAACTGCAAAAAAAAAAGACATGATTGTGTCTCTTTCTGCAGACAACAAGCACAGTAGAGCAGGAAGTGACATAGATCTATAAAATCTAATTTTCTTTAAACAAGACCCGGTCTGCTTGTTATATCTAGACAGCCTCTAATTGGCCTATTGGCATCTCCACATCTCCTCTCCTAGAAGTTCTCAGCTTGACGGAGTGACTTGGGATACCCAGAAAGACGCTTTTTTTTTTAGCCAAATCAGAGCCAATACTGATCGTCATGCTGAGATCCCTCTTTGACTTCCTTTAAACGACCAAAAGCCAGAGCCAGGTAGACCAGTACTGCTTTCAATTTCAGAGTAACTGGCGTGAGACCAAAGTGCTGTTGAAACAGGAAAGCTGAATGTCGCTACAGTCAGGACAGAGATCGACCTTTCAGAACCTATGGTGCGCAGACACACCTGTGTTCAGAGGAAGTAAACAGACACATTTGATCATTCGAGGAAATGTTCAGGGGTTCTTTTTCAACCTGGACCTTTTTTTGGCAAATATTAAGTTCATTTACTCACACAGACAAGTTTGGAGCCACTTGGAGTCCTTCAGGAGAAGTTTACATCCAGTTGTGATCAGCATATATTCATATAACTGGAGTCAATCCGGGCAGGAGATTTTCTTACTGTAATAAGGCATTATCTGCCCCAAAACTCCTTTATTTAACCATGTTTTGTTATGAATAGTTGGCGATATTCCCATTAGTTCGGTACGACTCGGAGGTGCTAAGGTATTAGCTTCTAGGTGTTTTGCAGGATTTTAATATAACTGATTTTAATTTACACTAACCTGGGATTGCAGCCGTCCGCCATTACAGCTGTAGTCTGCGTAGATTGCAGAAACGGAGCCTGTAGAAGCTAAACTGAGTCCAATTGGTAATTCGGTTACTGCAATTTGGAAACACATAAACGTTAACCATGTCGATGTCTGCAGTATCAAGTTCTGTCTAAGCGTCCGGCGTAGAGCAAAGAAAGTCCTGCTCAGACTAGAGCTGGGATGGAGCACAGCAGTGATGACATTGTGATTTATCATAGCTTCTAAACTTCACCGGAACAGAACAAAGAACCACATTAAGACATTCTGAACTCTGAGGGGAGTGGTGCCAACGTTTAATAACAAAACATGGTGAAATGAAGGAGTTTTTGGGGAAGATAATGTCTTAATACAGGCAACAAATCTGATGTGAATGACTCCCACTATATGGATATACACCGACTATGACTGGATAGAAACTTCTACCGAAGGACTCCAAGTGGCTTCCAACTTGTCTCGATGAGTAAATGAACGTGAAATTTGCTAGAAAAATTTGGTCCAGGTTGAGAAAAACCCAATTTTTTTTCGTTTAAGGCCCCTGTTCCAGTTCTGTGCCTGGTAGTTCACTGTAGTTTTCTTCTACAGAAGTTGTAAAGCTTTTGAGAAAACAAAAACGTTTTAAATGTTAGACCTTCGTGAATATGTTGATCATTTATTTTCCCTCTCACAAGAACACCCCCCCTCATGCTATCTTATTTAAATCATTTGGTTTGACTGATGACTGTAACCTTGGGTGACTATAAAAACCACTTCCTGAGGGGTTTTCTTATATTTTGGCATTTAAAATGAAATAACTTTTAATTTAATGTTGATTAAATGCCCTGGCTTCTTTCTTTAGTGACGGATATCACAAAGTTTCGTCCATTTTCAAACAAATGAATCATAAGAGTCTGTTAAATTACCACTAAATTCCTTAATTTGCTGTATTTCACTAATATTACAACCTGGAAATGTTCCTGTTCATGCCTGGTTTATATTCATGCATCCTGCAAAGATTTCCGGGTTCAAAACCTTCAGTTTATTTTTGTTTTCCGGATAGATACGAGGAAGACTTTGCCTGCTTTCCTGGGCCAAAGGGCGACTGAGCTTCTGGGCTTTCTGCATGTTTGACGCTCTGAGTCACTGAGCTGTGACTCACGGCTGCAACTGGAAACTCTGCGCTTAACCTCAGCCATGAGGTGGAGAAGCAGGAATGCTTCCAGATTAAAGGTGTCCGACCGGAGCCATCAGATATGTGAGCGATACAATTAAACCAGATATGTTTAGATAAACATCCTCAACCTGTCCATCAAACCTTTGAAAGTGTCTCTTCCCAGAACTCAGCAAATGTTTGTCCTGATAGACAATAAGCAGATTTTTTTTTTATTAGGCACACCTCTTCAATTGCTTGTTACCATAAATGGTAAATTATCAGCAGCTCAATGCATGTAGGTGTCAGACTTTTTGGAAAACAACTAATCAGAGTTCAAACTGTGCATCAAAATGGGACAAAGGCGATTTTTAAATGACTATGGACATGTTGGGTCAGAATTGGGACAGTTCAATCCTCAATTGGATGTCCGTTTCCTGGTGGTGGTATGAAGATGTTGGGGATATTTTCTTGAATCCCTTTGTTCCAACTGAGCATCATTTATACACGACCTACCAGGGTATTGTTGCTGACAATGTTTTTATCACCACAGTAGACCAATCTACTACTGCTAATCCCTAATCGTTTACCTCCTTTGAAACTACTTTAATTTTTTTATGAAAGCAGTTCATCAAGGCTTTAGAAACTGTCCATACTGGCGTGAATCCATTGGGCGGTTGCTGCAGATTTGTCGACTGAACAACCATGATGAGAAACTCCTGTTCCACCGCATTCCATAGGTGTCCTTTGGGACAGAGATCTGCCGTCTGTGGAGGCCTCTGAAGTACAGGAAAAACATTGCCATTTCGAAGAAACCAGGCTGAAACCATCTGAGCTTTGTAGCCTGGTATATTAGTCTGCTGAAAGGAGCCAGAAAGGGATAAATTAGGTCAGTAACAATATTCAGAAATACTTTGGGGTTTAAATGTGCTTGGGTCAAGGCTAGTTTTTTTATAGCACATTTCAGCATCAAGGCAGTTTAAAGTGCTTAATATTTTATATTTTACTTGTGTTATGATTACCACCTAATGCAATAATCATAAAAAAATCATTACATCGCAGTTATAAAATAAGTAAAAGTTGCGATACAGACTGTAAGTTAATGATGTTCCAGTCAATATTGATCAAAGCCAGCTCTAAACGGTGGGGTTTTTTAGTCTTTAATTAACTGAACTCAGTGTTTCAGCAGCTTTGTAGTTTTCTGGTAATTTGTTCCAGATTAGAGGAGCATTCCCCATTCTGGGGATGCAGAGTAGGCTTTAACCTGAAGACTGAGTGGTCTGGAAGATTGGTACAACAAAAGATGTTCATCATACTTTGGCGCTAAGACATTCAGTTATTTAGAAACTAGTGAAAGTATTTGGAAGTCTATTTTCTGAGCTAATGCAAGGGCTTTAGAACTTGGGTGCTGTGCTCTACTTTCCTGGTTCTGGTGAGGACGCCAGCAGCAGCGTTCTGGATCAGCTACAGCTGTCTGATTTAACTTTTTTTTGAAGGTTTTGTCGCCACAGTAGCCTTTAGTGGAAGTGGATAGTACAGAAAGGGGGGAGACGGGAGGCCTCTGAACATGGCGTTCCAGTTTTAACCACACTACTCCATGCAGCAGCCCATCTGGTTGACTTTTTAGGCAGACCTGTGAGGATTCTGTAGTGTAATCAAATTGATTAAAAATAAACGCATGGATGAGTTTTTCTAGGTCTCCTTGTGTCATCATTCCTTTAATCCTAGAAATGTTCTTCAGGTGATAGAAAGATGACCTTTTTATTTCAAGGAAATTTACATGGAACGCAACTGGACTTCGTAATTACCAAGTCCAGTTGCGTTCACTTGAAATTTCCTTGAGATAACCATGACCTGGATGAATGAGAATATTCACAGGCTGACCTTGTTATTGCCTTTATGTGACCCTGGAGGTTCAGGTCTGAGAACATCATTACACCTAGATTTCTGGCCTGATCAGTAATTTCTAGCTTTATTAACTGAAGCTGTGTGCTGACTCAGGATCAATCCTCACCTGTCCAAAAATAATTACTTCAGTTTTGTTTCTATTCAGCTGGAGAAAATATCGGAACATCCACACCTTGATTTATTCTATGCTTCTGGCCGATGTTTGACTGTGTTAAAAGTCACCTGGCGTTGTAATATAAAGCTGATTATCATCTGCATAGTTATGGTAATTAATCTTGTTGGTTGTCACAATCTGAGCTAACGTTAGCATGTCGAGTGTTAAATAAGAGGCGCCCCAGGATGGAGCCCTGGGGGACCCCACGTGTGATTTCTGTCTGTTCTGATGAAAAATTTCCTGTTGACACAAAGAACTTCCTTTTCTTCAGGTAAGAATCAAACCAGAGAGTCTGATGCAGCTCCCCAGTTGGTTTAATAGCAATTCGTGGTAGACTGTGTTGAACGGTGGAGCCAAAGTTTGTAAAGAAAAATGGCTTTATACCATACCATAATACTCCCACCCCCTGCAGCTGACAGAATTCGCCCCCACCCTGGTTTACTGCTGCTATAGCCTGTCTGCTTTAACGCGATGTTTGAGCTGTTGTTGCTTTCCTGTGATCTCCAACCAGCCGGCCCATTATCCTCCGACCTCGACAAGGCTTCTTCATCCACGTGGTTTTCAGACGGCTTGCTGCAAACCTGAGATGAAACCAAGCCAAGTTCAAAGACCCTTAAATCCCCTTTCTTCCTCTTTCTGATGAACAGTTTGCACTTCGACCAGTCGTCTTCACCACATCTAGAGGCCTAAACACAAGAAGCTGCCGTCATGTTTGTATAATCTTTTATTTGTGGTAATGAGCAGTCTAACTGCCGTATCTAATAAAGTTCTTAATGTGTGTCTGTTGAGTAACTTAACGACTCAGTGGTTTGAAGAAACGTCTATTTTTGACCCACAGCAGCTCAACATCCTCTCGCTGAGCTGCAGTTCCTGTCCTGAGAGGAAAACTGTTGAATGTTGCAAGCGTGGGCAAACGAGTTGAACAGAGTCTTAAACTGAGAGAAGCCGCGTGGTCAACGTGTCTCTGTTTTTTCTTGAGCTTCTCTCTTCCTTTCATAGCATCAGCCGGTTTGTCTTTGCTGACAGAGATGCTTCATTGAGAACAAGCTAATTAAGAATCTGCCTGCATTAAAACTAGAAGCGGGAGCAACACTTTTAGCTTTGCTGGGTCAGTACTGCTGTAAAGTTGCTGTCAATTTCTGCTGATGTTATTTATTGTGTTATTTTATTATCCTGGTTTTGTTTCATCTCGATTTTTTTAAGACTTCATTTTTTGTAATTTTGTGTTTTGTTTTGGATCATCTTGTGTGTCTGTAGAACTGATTATTCCTGATCTTTTTAAAAAAACTAACTATTTAGTATCATTTCAAAGCCGTTTGGATTGGGTTGGTTTTGTCTTGTTGAGCTGTAACCATTGGTCCAATTACAAAAAACCTTATTCTGTTCATTTACTGCGAGACTTCAGTACCGTTTGGTTTGTTTTTTTACAATTTTTTTGGTTGTTTCTGTATTGTTTAAAGATCTTGCCTGTGTGACTTCAGTAAAGTGCAGGACCAATTCTGATCTTTGACCCGTTGTGTTCTCTTCAGGCCCTGGACCTGGAAAGGTCGATTCTGTATAAGATCAAGAAGTCGGTGAAGGCCATCCACTCCTCCGGTCTTAGTGAGTAAACACTGTTGTCACCACAAAGCCTGTCCTGGTCTCTTACTTGCTCCTAAAAGGGTTCTGACCCAGAGACCGAGTCAGAACCCTCCCCTTTCCTCTACTGTTTTTTAATCTACATATTTATTTTATTTTGGTGTTAAAATCAAATTATTATTGTGATCCATCTGTAGTAAGAACTCGGAAATTCCGACTTCCGAGTATGGAGCAATTACTGGAACGTCCCCCTGAAGTCGGACTTGCCACTCTGAAAGTCTTAGATTAGTGGTGTGTTTCATTTACCTTGAAAGTCGGAACCCGTAGCTGGGTTCGACTTCAGTGAGTAAACGGCGTTCCACTTAACGTAGTCAGAGAAGTTGGGATTCTATTATGGTGAAGCACAGGTAGACTTTGTTCGTAGTTCCTCTTAAAAATCTAGTTTTAAGCTGTACTTTACACATGCAAACACCATTTTTTTTGGTTAAATTTGTAGTTGTAGGCTCTACATGTAACCCCTGATTCACACGGGGCGCAGAACGGATACGGCCCAGTTTGCGTAGAGCTGTCTTACCGACTAGGACTGGGCATCGAATGAGATTTCAAGAATTTATTCGATTCCAATTCTCAAGAGTTATAATCGATTTGATTTACTCTGTTGCAGTTGGATATTGCTATGGGTCAGTGCTATCAAAATTTGTTTTTTTAACTTTTATCTTAATTATGTGCCTGAATTTTAATGACTTTACACTAGGTGTGTAACAGTTCACCATGGGAAAGACTTCAAGTCGCACTAAACTTGTCAGGGTGAGTAAATGAACATAATTCATTCTATAAATAAGGTCCAGGTTGGAAAAAAACAAAACAAAACGTCCCCTTTAACGGAGCTCCGCCCCCGGACCACTCCGCGGCCGACTTGAATGCTCTGATTGGACCTCATTGTTTTGGTCCATGGGACACCGGGCCGCATCTGTTCTGCACCTTGTGTTAATCAGGGGCAACATTGATTTTGGGCCTTTTTAGACCATATAATGTTTTTAATCTGTAAAGAATTTGAGCTATAATGTTTGTATTAAAAGAGCTAAAGTTATATTGATTGATTTTAGACACACTCTTGCTGGTACCTGTTTTTTCCACCACAGCTACTATTGTTGCTGGGAAGGATGGCCATATTGAATCTGTTCTCCATCCAGTCTGACTGACTTTCTGAGTGAGAAGTCCAACTCAGAGGGAAAGTTCCAGTTTATTTATTTTCCTACTCGGGGTTTTCTAGTGCCACGCTCCAATTTCAATATGGCCGATTCTTGCGATCAACAATAGAGGCCATGATGAAAAGTTGGTTATTTTACATGACATGATTTGGAGTGTGCCTAAAATCAATTTTACATGTAGAGGCTGAAACTCTAAACGTAATAAAATAAAAGTGGTGTTTGAATATGTAAATTACGGCTTAACAACGTTTGTAAGATGAACCACCAACAATGGCTACCTGGGCGTCGCCATATGGGAACACCGATTTATCCAGCAATGTTAACTGGGACGCTCTTCACTCGGGTGTGACGTCACATCCACCGCGAATGGAACGCACCATAAATGTCCTTTTCCTGGTTGGTTAGTTTAAGCTGCTAAAGGCAACAATTAGCGATGATTGTTCATCTCTTGGTGACGAAGGTTCACCCTAACCCTCATGGGTCCTACAACACTTTGTTTTGGCTTTTCTTAGTCTGCGTTGATGCAAAAAGGCATCAAATCTATATTGATAATGTTCTTTATGTTCTGCAAGTCTTTCACATGCCTTTTTAAACAAAACAAAAAAATCATTCTGTGTCCCTTAGCATTTTTTGGTACCGTTGACTCCCATGAAGTATTGTTTGAATACAATCCAACTGCAGATTTGATTCAATTTAGGGCTGCCACGATTCGTCAACGAGTAAAATTGTCCGGGAAAAAATTAACATTATCAAAAATCAACATTAGTTTTTTTTTTTTGAAGCTTTTTTTTTCTCTTAAAACGGTCGCTGTCCCTTTTTCTGCTCCCTTTCTGCCCCTCACGCACACTCACTCAATCGGGCTCAGCTGCAGCTTACAAAAGCTTTAACAGCAGTGAGCCAACAAGGTAACTGTAAAGTTCTGTAGAGTTTTATTAAATAAAAAGAGAGGCATGTGTAATGAAAAATTCACCAAGTAGAAGCTGCTTTCCTCAGCAGTACAACAGTGATGTTTGAGCTTCTTAAAGGCAAGCCGCCCGAGGCTGATGACAAACACGGACAGTAGCCTCTGTTAGCTAGTTAGCTTGTTAGCTGCTAACGTTAGCATCAACAGTAGAGCCATTTTCTCCTTTCTACCCGAAATGTCGGCTTTTTACCTTCTCTCCTTGGTATCAGGGCTGGATTATGATAGCAGGGGCCCCTGGGCACAGAGTCTTTGCCTGTCTTCCTCATATTTTCTTCTTCTTTCTCGTTAAAAATTGTGCAATCAGTTTAAGTAAACTTGACTTTTACTTTAAGACATTTCATCATAAATTAAAATAAATGCAAAGTAAAAAAATGTTTTTCCTTTTACATATCAATAATGTCTTTGATAAACCTGTATCGGTCTCTCAGAGCTCCTGTTTCTCCTTTCTGTACAACTATGACATGGATTTTATCAAGAAATGCACAATATGCTGTTTATTTCAATCTTTTTAAGAGATTTATGTAATATGTATAACATTGTAAATATTTATTATTGACCATAACAGCAAAAATAATATCAAATATCAGTATTAGCACAAATTTTTAGATCGGTCCCTCCCTGCATTTCACTCTTTTCTTCTCCATGAAGTGCTGCCCAGCCTCTCTGTCCATCTCTTTATGTGTTCACTAAGAAAATGACCAAACTGACATAAGTTCCAAAATGCTAGCAACGTTACCACTCCTTGCTGATCCAAGTAATTCATTTTCACCCCAGAAAACCAGACCTGTCACCTAAAAACTGATTGACAGCTGCAACCCTCCAGAGCAGCCCCTGCCAGTGCCACATCTCCTCCTCCAGCTGTCCCAGTTAAGAGAAGCCACTAATGAACTGTATCGTATGCTCTCTAAATGAAATGCAGGAAAAACATAGATTATCCTACCTGTGCTCGGTGAACATGCCATCCAGTCTAAAGAAACTTTTTCTCCACTTGGGAATTGACAACAGCATAGCAGATCGTTAATAAGAATACCGCTAAAACCTTGCCAAAGGATGAAGCTGGATATCTGGATATCCTATGAATCAGCATCTCCACCATCGATCAGCACAAATATTTTCGTTAGCTGTCCATCACAATGCTGCAGATAAACCCAGTCTGGTGCTGCTGCTGCTGCTGCTAGCTACAGGCTGTGTAGCTAACAGGTGGGTTAATTGGCTCACAATCATCAACATCTTCTTTTTCCTGATCTTCGTCTATACAGTTACAAATAACATGTAAGTAGATTACAGACTTTAAACGTCTTCTCATCTTTCTCTCTTTCATTTATAGAAACCATCTGTTTTTATCATTTTCGATTCTCTTACTACTACTCCCACTGTTGGGTGATGTTCAGCGGAGCCAACGCGCTACTATCGAGAAGGGGCGGGGCATGTTACCATGGTTTCCCCTACTGCGCCTTAATAACTCTGCAACTCTGTTAAGGTCAAATTAAAATTGTGTGGCTTTTATTGGTTATTCCACCAGTGCTGATCTCTGCCATATTTGAACTTTGAACATAATTTGTTTTTCTTCTTTAAACTGCTGAAGTGGATGCCCAGTTGGCATGGGCCCCCCAGTGAGCTTGGGCCCCTGGGCCTGTACCCATAATGCCCTTATTATAATCTGGCCTTGCTAGGTATCCAGGGTTATTCATAGATTGATGGAAATGTCTACATTTTCTAATATGAAATCCTCTACGTTCCGAGCTGCTGCTCAGAGGCTGGTTCTGATCCGTTTATACACAGATCAGCCGCTAACAGGACATCAAGGTGCAGGTGTCGCAACAAAAAACTGCTGCTTATTATTGCAATAAAATACTTATGTTGTCAGATTGTAATGTTTATTCTGACTTTAGATGTTAAATGGCTGTGGGCAGGAAGGATCTTTCTGTAAAGATCTTTCAGTAGTTTTAATGAAGCTCCTGACTGAAGAGGCTATTAACAGTGTGTATCAATCCTGTATCACTGTTTTATTTTATTATTTAAAAAAATAGATGTTTAAAAATATATATATTTAAAATATATGTAAACCTGCAGTCTGAGAACGAAGTTCTCTGTTAGGAACATATGGAACAATCAGATCTCTGATGAACGATGGAGCTGATTATTAAGGGCTTTATACGTAAGGAGGAGGATCTTAAACTCTATTCTGGATTTAACAGGGAGCCAATGGAGAGAAGCCAAAACAGGAGAAATGTGATCTCTCTTTTTAATATTTATCAGAACTCTTGCTGCAGCATTTTGGATCAACTGAAGGATTTAAATTGCATTTTGTGGACTTCCTGATAATAAGGAATTGCAGTAGTCCAGCCTTGAAGTAACAAATGCATGGACTAGGTTCTCTGGATCACTCCTGGACAGGATGTTTCTAATTTTAGCAATATTCCGGAGCTGAAAGAAAGAAATCTTGGAAACCTGTTTAATATGGGATTTAAATGTCATGTCTCGGTCAAAAATTCCACCGAGGTTCTTTACATTATTACTAGAGGCCAAATTAATGCCATCCAGATTAAGTGATTGATTTAGCAGTTTCCTTTTTAAAGGTTCTGGTCCAAAGACAACAACTTCTGTCTGAAGTTAAAAGCAGAAAATTCAGAGTCATCCAGGTTTTTATGTCTTCGTGACATGCCTGTACTCTATCTAATTAATTCCTTTATTTATTATACAATAATTGTAATGTTTTTATGTATTTCATCCATTTATTGAATTTAATATTTTGTACATAGTTTTTATTTATAGATTTAATTTAGTATGTTTTTATTGTGAATTCGTTCATTTACATTTTTATATCTATTTTCATTGTCTTATACATGTATTTATTTTCAATTTATCGTGTATACTTTTTTAACGTTTTATTATATATACATTTCTATTCATATTTTATTAATTTTTCATTGTTTTTGGGAATATATTTTCTTATTTATGCTGTCTGGACATGTCACCATTGTACCAGAAAAGTTGGAAAACCTCTTTTGTCTTGGTCTGAATGATTCAGCCCCAGCTGCGGATGCGTTTGGTTCGTCTGCTGCCATGCGGTGAGCGGGTCTGAGCTCAGGTGGAGTCTTGGCTCCAAGCATTCCTCTCATACTGCTTCCTGTCGCAGCACGCCGACTGAGAGTCGGCCGCTGACAAACAGACGCAGGGAGGAAGGAATCCCAACACACACTCACATATACACACGAGTGAGTCCAGCTTACATCTTGCCACCAAACACTAGGTCTGAACATGTTTCAGCTTTTCTGTAGGAGAACCAGCAGGAGATTAATGTGAAGTAGAAGTAGAGGTTCCCCTGATTAACTTGTTCAGATGTTTGAAGATCTTTTTAGGTTTCTCTTTTTCTTTTTTTTTTAAATAGTCCTCCGATTTTCTGCTCCTTTTGAATCAGTTTTAGACTGAACGGGTCAGGGAGAACGTTCCTGATAAGTTTTAAAGAGTCTGCTTAGGTCTCAGAGCTCCATTTAATCCATCATTTGAACATGGAGAGAAAATTCAGACCAACAAGGAGATGGACGTCCACCTAGACCGACGGTAGAGAAGATCTGTAGGAACACAGCTCAGGTGGAAGAATCATGTTAGGGCTTCCTATATCTGGCCTTTATGAAGGAGCGTCAGGATTACTGAAGGAAAGCCATATATTAAGAGTAATATTTGGAGTTTGCAGCAGGCGACAGCAAATGGGGAAGAATTGGCGTACATACAAAACAATTTGTGCAGAAAACTAACGTCCTGAGGAATTTTAGAGGCAGCATCATTCTTATCGAAAAACGGACCCAATATCCTGGATTCCTGGATTGTGAAAAATTACATCAAGTTTGTAGTTTAAGGATCATTACAATCCTACATCTCAATGCACAGAACATCCTCGAAGTGAAGCAAGGTGGTGGCAGCATCATGCTAGACAATAGATGGAGGAAAATCCAGTACAAACTTAGAAGAAAACCTGTTAGAGGCTGTGTAAGACCTGATACTGGGTGGGGTTCGCCTGCCAGCAGGACAACCAACTCTGTAGAATGGCCTAGTCCAAGTCAAGGCCTTGATCCAACTGAGAATGTGTAAGAAGGCTGAAAGACTGATGTTCTCAATCCAGTCTGAATGAAGAAAATCGATATGTTTGTCTGTTGACGTAATTAGACGAAATCCAATTTTTAGGTTTTAACGAGGCCATATTTGGAGAACTTAAAGGTGTGTGAATACTTGTACAAGAGTGGTGGGTCCATAGTGCGGCCGACGGGCTATTCAGGTCAAGAATGGTTCAGATTCAGCACCCCCAGAAAAAGGTGGTGGAAGCCATTGAAGACTGTTCATAATTCCCACAAAATTATTAGACAAAAATAAAGTTTGGTACATTACAAAGCATTACTGTTTTAATTAGTAGCCTTTAAAGCTTTTACTAAAGAGCTTTTACTAATAAATCATCATTTAAACCGGGAAGGATGAACTAAAACATGTGGGATACCCTTGAGGAGTGACTTATGACACGACTGGTCTATAGAAAGGTTGGCATCAGAGTAAACGGGTCGAAATATGAAACTGTGGTTTATGATCTTAAGTCATCTGGATTATGTACATTTGATCATAGGTGGGGAATGGTTGTGTGTTTGTAGAGTAATTGTGTGTGTATGCAACACGCCCGACATGGAGGTAGGCTAACATATTCCTTGAAAGGCTGAGATACTTGTGATTCCAACGATGTATGCCAATCAAGGATACAATCATAACTGTAGAGACTGTAAACGCTTTTTGTCAAACCACTAAGAAAGAAAAAATTATGTTTGAAGCCTCGTATTATTGACAGGGCAGAGCCACTTTGAACAGAAACGGTTGCTTTTACATCAGAACGGTTTTGTTGATGTAATCCAGTAAAATAGTTAGTCCACAACAAGTCTGGTGTCCACAGTCCAACATAAGCTGCCCCTCAAAATCTTGATAAACACACCATTCCTTGTGTGTATGTCTCAAAAGGTTTTCATTTTAAGTAGTGTTAGCATGCTCACGTTAGCCTAAAAATAACACAGCATCCTTCTTCTTCTTTGCGACGTTTGTTGTTTGCTGACAAACAAAAAAACTGGTGTATTAGCGCCACCCACTGGTATGGAGTGTGGACCAGACTTTCAGTCAAGGTTGGACTTCGGCCTCTCTAGGACTCGTGACGTATTAGTATCGTCCCTGCTAGTGCTAGCTTTGCTATAGCGATTGCTAAGACCTGTCACCAACTGGGCAGCAGCGTCGTTAGAACACGAAGAATTATGGGTATGTTTGGCCCGGCTGGCATAGCAGGCTATTGTGTTCTTACTTGAAAATAATGAAAAATTGAAGTGAAAAACAGAATATAATCCTACAAAATGAAGCAGGCTTAAGAAAACATGTTGTTTTCTTATAGTATATATATATATATATTTTTTTTGTGCCGCAGATTCCCAAAATGCTTTGAGTTTACCACTGGGAGTACGTAATGATGACATAACATTATCAATCACTATTGTTTACTAAGCTGGTTGCATTTCCACTCTGGTTCCATATGAGGGCGCTCTCATGACGAGAGAATTGATGTCTATGGAGCAATAACCCTCAAAATCCACTTTTCTCAGGATATAATTTTTTGTCTATTAATCTTAATATACAAAGAAATTACATATTGCTGGTTGTTAGATTTTTTTGAGTCACTTGTCAATGACGTCATAGGCATCGTACGACCAGAGATACTGCTTTACGGCAATCCATTTTTTTTTTCAGTTTAAATTTCACAATACATACATAACCATCGGCAGATAACAGAGCTAGCAACCCAAAAAAAAAAAAAGTTGTTAGGTTGAAAAAAAATACTTGGGCGAAAAAGTCCGCCTTAACATTCTGGTATCACTTCGGATGCTACATTGCCGTCAAGCGGTACATTTGGTTGTAATCGGTCCTCCACTGACCAATCAGCTGCCCTTAGCAAAATGCTAGCGTGTTATGGGCTACAACAACTCAACCTGTAAAAAAGAAACAAAGGACATACATACTCGTTCATTCTACTTTCGTCCTATAAACCATGTTAAACTTGCGAAACCTACAATCATATCTTAGATTTCTCAACGGAAATCGTGTGAAAGAGACAAATTTAGCAATCTAGCTTCATACACTCCCATTCATGACGGTCGTCCCCAGTGGAACGCTGGTGGAACTGCAACCAAAATTTGTTACAGTGGGACTTAATAGAGAGTGGCAAGGCTCTCCTAGAACGGCTCTAGCCAAGGTCTAATGTTCATATTGGCCTCCAAATGTTTCAAAGTATCTTCTTTACTGCCTCCAAAATTTCCGATTAATGGCCTAAAGCACCCTCTGGTGGTTGTCTTGGGTCAGTACATTTCATGGTTCCAACTTGATTTGCACGGCATTGTAATCTTTATGGAGATTGAGAGACTCTGAATCTCATCTGGTTTTAGAATCTATTGACCCGCCTCCCGGTTTTGGAACCGTTTACTGCCTGGTTTTCCTTGTTTCTGGCGCTGAGCGTGACGTTCCTGCCGTTCTTGTGTTCCAGCTCATGTGGAGAACGAGGAGCAGTACGTCCAGTCCATGGAGAAGTTCGCAGCCAACTACATGAATGACTTGGAAGGCGAGCTCGGCGCCGCCTTCCTCAAGTTCGCCGTGTTCACCAAGGAGCTGGCAGCGCTCCTCAAGAACCTGGTGAGCCTGAAGGCGACTTGGATGCTTTTTTTTTTCTCCTGCAGCTTGCCGGCGCCTTAACGTCTCTCTCTGTGTGTGCAGTTGCAGAACATGAACAACATCATCACCTTTCCTTTGGACAGTCTGCTGAAAGGAGACCTGAAGGGAGTGAAAGGGGTTTGTGTTTTAGTTTCAGTTTCAGACCAACACACTGTTTGAACCTCCTTCCTGCAGACTCTAGAAACTCAGTTAATTTATTAAAGAGTCTTAGTTAATTTTTGGTGCGCAAAACTTTCAAAATAAAGCTATTTGAGGACGCCTTTCCCTACGTTGTTCTGTTCTCATTCCTGCTCCCAACATAGGGGTTGGAAATGTAGATCTAGCAAGGGTTTCAAGTGTTGTTTTCTCCATTTTTTGCGGTGAATTTAAGTTGGGAGTCCAAAATTACGAGGTCTCCATCTTTAATTTCTAAGTTCTACTTCTGAATTTAGTTTTCTATTGTACTGGGGGAAAATACATGGACATTCCTGCTTATTCTTGCTCTCTAAAGTTCCTCCTTATTCTATAAATGTTTTCTCTACTTTAGAAAGAGGAATATAAGAAACCCTTCCATTATAGCTGCCAAAAAACATTTTTTTCTATGATTTTTCTCTGGGGGTTTTTTATTCATGTTTTTTTGGATTTCAAACTGAATAGAGGACTGAAAAAAATTATGAGTAGAAATTTGACCAGAATTGAATGGCAGCAATCCAGCACTGCTTCCCAAAATGATCTGAAATATCTTATACACTCCCTCATGTCCTTTTATTAGGCATTAAAGTCATGTTATCAAAAGGAAATATTTCTAATGTGACTCAATGGTCAAAGTCCTTTCTATAGTGGTTTGAGGCTTTCAACGTTATCTGCTGGGAATTTGTGACGTCTCTGCGTTGTTCTTTTCAGGATCTGAAGAAGTCATTCGATAAATCCTGGAAGGATTATGAAACCAAACTGTAAGAATAAAAATATTGCTGAGTGTTTGTTCAGATTTGGGCGGTTTAACTAATATCCTTTCTGACTCTTACCACAACCTGATCCAGAGCGAAGATTGAGAAGGAGAAGCGAGAACACGCCAAGCAGCACGGCATGATTCGGACAGAGTTCAGCGGAGGAGAAATTGCAGAGGACATGGAGAAAGAACGACGGCTTTTCCAGCTTCAGATGTGTGAGGTCAGTTTTAATGTGATGTCCAGCAGCTTTTCAAAAAAGGTAATTTTCCAGTGTGTTTTCAGATTGTTTGGTTTTACCACCACCAAAGACCTGTTTCTTGGTTCCAAACTGGTGCTTAGCCTAGCCTAGCTTAGCCTAGCAACAAATTCTTACTGAGGCAGAGCTGGTGCTTGTTAAGAAAAACTTTCTTGGGCCTTGAGTTTGACACGTGTGTTTTAAAGGCTTGATGAATTCCTCCGCTTTTAAAAGCGTCAGTGGAAAAGAAACTTGTTCTCTGAAAGAACCTGGCTCCAGTACCAAACTTTTCTGGTGAAAAATCCCTGACAGACCTTTAATTTGCTCGTATCTTATAATAATGTAATAAAAGTAACTGTGGGTTTGCACAGGCAGAACTTCATGCCCTCCCTGATAGAACGTTCAAATAACCACCAGCAGGCAAGAGTCACAATTATATACCTTTATTTAATATAGGCAGAGTAAAAACATGACCCACCCCAATTTCCTCCCACTCGTGTACTCATCAGTCCCTCTCCCGCCAATAAAAGTGACTAGGCTGCGACTAGCCTCCCCTCCTATGACAGGAAGACTAACCACCTATCTGCTATCTTCGTCGCCGGCAGTCCTAACCAACTGCGAACGACCCCCACCCCCCAAAACTGGGTGCAATAATGACAGATCGACCACTCCCCTCAGGTAGATTTGCTGCCTTTTTATGATCAGCGTCCTCGTCATGCCAAACACAGGACAGCTGATGTCTGATCTCCACGCCCACCCAAATTTGTCATGTCCCACTTCACACTAGGTTTATTAACACAAACAGTGAAGTAGAAAACACTGTAAGGGGACTAAAAACACATCCCTGAGGGATCCCAGCTTTGGGCAACCTTCAGAAACGAAGTTAATTATGTAAATATGTTGTTTTGGTCTCGTTAAGGCAGTTGACCAAAACAGCATAGTTGCACAATTAGGGTCTTTTCACTGTTTAGCATCACTTACCAACCTTACCAACATTGCTTAAAGCTTACACAACCGTGATAGCCTTGTTGGGTGAACCTTCACTCCCTAACTTTGAGACTTTTAGACTCTTTTTAGAACTGAAGAATCATCTTGGATGACAGACAAAACGTTTTTATGACAATAAGAAAAGCCATTGTTCCCTTAATTTAAACTCCCAAGATTTTCATGTCTTGGATGACTGAGAATATACATCAATGAACCACTGGTCTTATAGACGCTAACCGTTAGCAACTTGGCTATTAGAAGCTAACTTTTAGTAACTCGGCTATTAGAAGCTAACTTTTAGTAACTCAGCTATTAGAAGCTAACTTTTAGTAACTCGGCTAGTAGAAGCTAATTGTTAGCAACTTGGCTAGTAGAAGCTAACCGTTGCAACTCGGCTATTAGAAGCTAGCTTTTAGTAACTCGGCTAATAGAAGCTAATTGTTAGCAATTTGGCTAGTACAATTTAACTTTTAGTAACTCTGCTATTAGAAGCTAACATTTAGTAACTCAGCAACTAGAAGCTAACTGTTAGCAATTTGGCTAGTAGAAGCTAACCTTTAGCAACTTGGCTAGTAGAAGCTAACCTTTAGCAACTCTGCTAATAGAAGCTAACCGTTGCTATTCCACATCATGTTGGAACATGTTTCGCTTTGTGTTATTGGTGCAGATAACACATCAATGTTGCTTTTGTTTTTAACCCAAGAAACAGGAGCTGTGGAAGAATTGGTTGAAAAACCATTGGTGGAAAACCACCAGCGAAATAAGTTGTTAGTTATATATCATGAATAATAATGAGTTAGACTCATAAACCTATCTTTGCATCCACCCACTCCTCCAACAAACTTTAATACCCTGAAACAGGAGCACCAGAGCATTTGTTTCCACAGAAAATGACATGCTAGGTATTAATGCATACTAGAGACCACAGCTCAAGAGAACGAATAATTCCGATAAGGGAATTACAGAATCAGAGACTGGAAGAAATCTTTGTAAAAAAATGTTCTAGCTAAAGTTACCTGAAAACGTTGCACTTATTTCTGACTGAATCTGGGGTTATAGAAAGAATAAAGTAGGCTTTTTTTATTTAGGATATGGGAAACATGACTCCGGTTGACTTGAATACAGTAGAGGTATTAATATGCACTTCTTTACATTGGATTCCACCCAACAATAAATCACAAGAAGAAAAAGAAATAGGGACCACAGCACAGTTTTTGAAAAGTGAATGGTGTTTAACCAGTGTGAACTCAACAGTGCCTGCTAGGTTCTGTTTGTAACAGAAAATGTGATAACTAAGATGTCTTCGATTTTATTTTAATGAATGTTTACTTGGTACCTTTTAGGGTTGAATCAATGTTTTCAGTACGTTTAAATTACCTGAGTATTTAGACCCTATTAGGCACATTCTGTTGCACCAGAACCAAGTGGAAAGTTTTTCTCTAGCAGAGCAGAACTAACAGTCATTCGTCTCCCTCAGAACGGTTTGCGTAACCACATCTAAAACCCAGTTGACTGAAAGATGGGAAGTCTTTTTACACTTTAATTCCTCTACATCATGGCTCTGCAGCGTGCGGTTCTGGAGTCTCGGTTCTGGAGGCTCTTTGGAATCGTAAAGGTCACTGAGGTCACCAAGTTTTCTCTTCTCTGCTTTTATCTCTGCAGTACCTGCTGAAAGTGAACGAGATCAAGCAGAAGAAAGGTGTTGACTTCCTTCAGAATCTCATCAAGTACTTCCACGCTCAGTGCAAGTAGGTTGGATCCAGGGAGCAGAAAACCCTTAGAAATCCTGGGAAAATAGTGAATTATTCACAACTTTTGCAAAATCAAAAGATAAACTAAATTAGCTGTAAAATAATTCCTTTATTTTTATGTAACAAAGATCTTTTCTTCAAAAATAGCTTATGTTGCTTTTAATGCAGTTTTTTCCAGGATGGGCTTAAAACTGTGGAAAATATGAAACCGGTCGTAGAGAAAATGGGTGCAGACCTGACTGCGGTGAGGAGCCATTGTTTTGGATGTTTTCTAAAGCTTTTTACATGCAATGTGACTTTAAATGTTCATTGGAGCTTTTGTTTTTTGTGTGTGTGTCCAGATTAAACAGACTCAGGATGGAGAGAGGAAGCAGCTGAGTCAGCTCCGAGATATCCTGAAGGCATCGCTGCAGACGGAGCAGAAAGAGGTCTGAAAAATATGATTTTTCACAGTTCTTCTTGGGTTTTTTGTGCCACTTCAGTGTTTCAAAACATCAAACAAATTTTAATCTCAGACAATGAGTAATTATGAAGAGCAACTGACTGACTGAAGTGAAAACACGATATAGGCTAGACGGAGAACCTCAGTGAGAACATTAATCTGGAGAAACTTCCCAGGAGAGGCCAACTCACTAGAATTACTCCAAGAGTTCATCAACAACTCATCCAGGAGGTCCCAGAACAGCATCTAAAGCTACGCAGACCTCACTGCCTCATTTAAGGTCAAAGGTCATGATTAATGAAGGAGAGACGGGGCTAAAATGGCCTCCATGGGAGAGTTCCAAGACCACAACCCCCGCGGATTCAAAAGAGCCCAAAGATCCGTGTCACATTTTGTAGAAAACATCTCGATGATCCTCAAGATTTCTGGGAAAATATTATGTGTATTGACAAGAAAAAGGTGGAGCTCATGTTGAATCTCACTCAAAACTAACCAAACATATCAGAACCACGTCATAATACCAACAATCAAACATGGTGGTGGTTGGTTACTGTTTCCGGGGACTGCTTTGCTGCTTTAGGACCTGGGCGACTTTCTGTAATTGATGGAACCATGAGTTCTGTTCTCTTGTAGAAAATCCTGTAGGATTATGAACTACCTTAAGCAATAAATAAACCAAAACCATAGACTGTATAAGATGGCTGGAGCCTTGCTGACGTCACACGTAGGTCTCTGAGGAGCTAAATTGAAGCCAACTAGGTGGTTCCCACCACCGCCATCTTGGCTGCATCAGGTGTCTCATCACGCCCGAAAAATACAAAAATGGGCAAAGAGGTGGAGCTGAAAGTGAGGCTGTGAGGTTGGGGGTGATGATTGACACTGTGAACCGATGTTGCGACAAGCTAACTAAGCTAACCCGGAGTTAACCGAAGTTAGTGGGCAGTTTTAGCTACAACACCACTGTTGTTTGATATTCAATACGTAAAGTAAAGAACAAAATTCTATCCTTTCTACCCATTATTGACCAATCAGTGTTATCTGACATACACAGCAGAAATATAATTTTACTTACTGAAAAGAATAGAAACAGATACTTCTTGGGAGTCCAATAAGTGCAAGATTAACATCCGAACACGAACAAACATTCCAGACGCAACTGATGGTCAAGTTCAGAGGAAGAAAATAGCTGCGATGGTTAACGTTACTCCAAGGCTTTGGCCTTCCCTGGAGCTAGCCGCTAGCTTCAAGTGCTAGCTCTGATGGCTAACCTGAGACCTTTCAGTCAAAAAGACACCCCTAATTATTCATAATTTCAAGATTAATTTACATCTAAACGGTAAAAAAAAAAGATTCAAACCCTCAGGAGTTGTCATGATGGTAAACTTGACCTATGAAACCAATAGGCTATAGCAGTATTAGGTTTCAGTCTCCATCAGCGGCTTTTTGAAATATTTTGTTATGGCCAGACAATACAAGAGTCCCTCTCTGGGTGACTCTTCTCTCCCATGTCTATTAAGTCATTTCTGCCTGTCTGTGTGGGCTGCTACAGCCTTCTGTGTTAAAGGCGTCTTCCTTGCAAACTCAACCAAAAACACGAGGAGTCTTTCATTTAGATCAGAGTAGGTGAAAAGTTGCTTCACTGATGTCCAAGGATTACGCCATATACCCTGGATTCCTTTACTAACAATTACTAAAATGTTAAGTTTAAGTATAGTTTTTTAACCAGGCTGTAAAAATGGTTATTTCTGCTGTGAAGTTGTCATTTTTAACATGAGAGTCAATGGTAACTTGCTCTTTTTGTAGTGGATGGTGGGGGGACTGCAACTTTTATCACTTCGACATTGGCATTAAATAGTTTGCCCCTTGTCCAAAACACACCAAGAAGTGGGATGCTAAATTCTCACCAGTATCATCAACACCAACAGAGGATCAGCCAGTTATTAGGTTAAGGGGGTGATTACTGTTTCACACAAGTCCAGGTTGGTTTGAATGCTCTGGGTAGCTTTGTCTGTTATTTGATGATCTGAAAGTTGAGATGACGTATGAAAGGTTTAAATCTGGATGTTCGTGGTCACTACAGTATTGTTTTCCGGACAAAAATACGAAGAAATATGTTATTAATGATGTTGTGGTTGAACCTCAGGACCTCCAGGCAAAGCAGAGCGCTGGTTACAACCTCCATCAGCTTCAAGGAAACAAAGCTCACGGCACCGAATGCTCTGGAGTCCTTTACAAGAGAAGTGAGGGGTGAGTGAACTCCCTTTTCCCAGAATCCAACAGGAAAACCACAGTTAGGTAAAAAAAAATAACAACTAAATCAGACATCAGATTACACCCAGAAACTACAGTTTGTTTTCATTGTACTTAGTTGTGTGATGGAACATTATTTATGGTTTTTAAACTTTAACAATTAAAACTCTGAAAAGAGTAGTAGGGACAAAAAAAGATGGAAAAACCTTGGAAGCACTGGGCAAGAAGAACTTTCTATCAAGAAAAACAAAGCAAGATCCTAAATTCACTAGTTATCAATACTTATTTTAGTATTTGGAAGAACCAATTTAAACCGTTTGACTGGGGTCAATTGTTTTGTATTTTCTTCCACAATCTTCTCACAATAGTTTGCTTTAAGTTTGGCCCATTCCTGTTGGCAGAACTTGTAGAACTGGGTCAGGATTTACCTTCCTGTATGGTGTCTTTCCTCATTACGGCATCTATTTTTTTTGAGGTGCAGCCTTGCCTCCTGTAGCAGATCTCCCCCACAGCATGATGCTGCCACCACCGTACCAGTTGGGGTGGTTTTCTCAGGCTTGCAAGCATATCTCTTTTGTCTTTTAAGCTGCTTTTGCAGTAGTGGCTTCTTTGTTTCTGCCTTTCAGCCCATACAGCACAGGACGGTTTGACTGTTAAAAAAACCCAACTTTAGAATCCTTTTTCTCTCTATCCATCATTGATTGCAGGCCGAGGAAAAAAGTTCCAACTGTTTGGTTTGCGGTTGATGCTGAACCCTGAAGGTCGTTTTTATCTCCTCAGGCTGAGAAAGGTGTGGCAGAAGAGAAAATGCTCCGTCAGGAACGGCTTCTTAACCATCTCCCATGGCACGGTAAGACGAGGTGTCCTCTTTACTCATTGGTTGTCCTGCATGACAAGCTCCCGCCCTCCAGCCTGCATGTCCAACCAGAAATCCTCCCCGTTTGTTCATCATCTTCATCAATTGGGGAAAAAATAGTTTTTTTTTATTTAGCTTCATACTTATTATTCCTTTTTTCGTCTTCCTTTTATTTTGAAGTTTTTACATGAAGAGTCAAGGGGCCAATCAGGACAGAGGAAGCGGGAAAGGAAGAGAAAAAGGAGAAGAAAAAGCATAAAGAAATGGATAAAAGATAAAGGGGTGGGAAAAGGAAAAGTCTGGATTTAAATCCAACCCTGATTAGAGACGTTTAGGGAGGGGTAGACTGAGCCCTTTTGCTTTACAAAACTTCAGTTTAGAGCAGGGGTGGCCAAAGTTGGCCCCCCAAGTCATTCAATTTGGTCAACCAGGTGGTTTCCCAAGGTATAACTTATAAGTCCACATTGTTCAGTCAGATAAATATAATTATTCTTCCAAATTGAATTACAAGGGTCTACAAGGGTATGTAGTTTATATTTGTGCACATATTTACATTTGCTCACTTTATAGGACCACAAATCGTCATATTTGATCAAATTAGAAAATATCCCATGAGCCTTTGCTTCCACACTGGACAGGATCAAACTACTTCCATAGTTCGTAGGTTATCACGCTGGCTGCTATCTTAAGCAGATATTATCAACATGGTGCATCATCATCAGTGGTACACAGATGGGAGGACGAATATTTTTTCACTGATGTCAATGCTAAATCCATTAAATAAGGAAGTTTAGATAAGTTTTCAATTTATAAATATGACTTATTTGCCATTTTGTTGTTTTACACAGAAGGGAATCTTGAATAAATTAAAGTACTTTAGTATTCTATACTATTGGTATTTGAGTTTCGACTAAATTATTACATTTGGCCCTCTAAGGGGAAAAAGTTTGGGCACCCCTGGTTTAGAGCTTTATTCAGTTCTCTCTTACTTATTTAATAGAGAAACGACTGATCAAAGGGAACAGAGATTACTTTTATTTACAGTAAACATGTCACAAAACATAAATGCTGACAAAAGTGTTTATTTCAGTTCGTGTAGCTGAACATAATTATCTATCCAACCATCGGTTTATTCATCCATCTATTATTTGTTTAAGCTTGAATGTTAGCATTAGGAAGCTAGCAGTTTGAAGCTAGCTAATAAGTTATTTTCATAAAAACGTTCACACTGCTTCGGTCTTACACAGCAGAGTCGGTCGTTGGTTACAAATTACAGAAATGTCAAGCTGATAAAATCAAAATTTTACCTTTTTGTGACTTGAAGACTTTTCATTTCACCCTAACCATCATGCTAACAAGCTAGCTTACGTATAGCATGTAACAACAATTAAACAATGAACTGTAGAATTAATTGGAATCTATCTACAATTGAATTGAAATGATTTTCTTGTAAAATGCCTTAAGATGAAATCTGTTGTTAATTGCTATATAAATAACCTGGATTGAATTAAAAGTTTAGGTTCTCATAGTCGTATTGGGTGTTATTAACAGGTTCTTCATAATGATGATGAACCTACCAGTTACTTTTGGCCTCTAAGAACCGAACATGTCATGGGAATGGAATAAAACTCTGCTAGATGATTTATATCTGGACCGGGAATACCTTCAATTAACTGTGGGTCCATTCTAACTGCTGCACGATAAACGAGAGAACCACTGAGGTTTTTCATCTGGAGACCTGTTATGACCCGAGTCAATAAAGGCATATTTTGTGCTGCGTTCAATGGCAGCAACTGGGTCACCAGATTAATTTCTGTCAGAATAACTCCTTAAAAGTGGGGAAGACAGATGTCTTCACAAAAATGTCTGTTTTGTTTGAAATCATTTGGAAGATGTCTGGTGTCCCTTCATGCCCTTGTCTCATCTCTCTTTGTCCGCTTCTTGTCCAAAAGCCCAACAAACCTCCAGCCAAACTCAACCTGCTCACCTGCCAGGTGAAGAGGAATCCTGACGAGAAGAAGAGCTTCGACCTGTTTTCACGTATGTTGCTTACGCATCTTTTCCGCACGTCAAATCTACCCGATCTGAACCGTTCCCTGTTTCTTTCCCTCCTCCAGATGACAGAACCTACCACTTCCAGGCCGAGGACGAGGCTGAGTGTCAGGTGTAAGTCATTGCCGTCGGAGGCTCGGTCGCCTGCAGCCGCGTTGCCGTCGGTTCTGACGGTTGTCTGTGTGTTGCAGCTGGGTGTCGGTGCTGCAGAACAGCAAGGAGGAGGCTCTGAACATGGCCTTCAAAGGCGACCAGAACGAAGGGGAGAACAACATTGTGCAGGAGCTCACCAAAGCCATCGTCGCTGAGGTGAAGAGGATGAGTGGGAACGACGTCTGCTGCGATTGTGGCGCTCCAAGTGAGTCCTCTTACCACCAGCAAATACTCAGTCCCTGGTCATATTCAACTTTTGATAATTCAACGGTTTGTGGTCAAAAATACCCTCAGGCATCTGAAGTCCGGATGTAAAATCTGATTACGGGTGTTCCTTCCCCTAGCTGTTTGGTTTAAACTGTCCAGGAAGTTTCTATGAGAAAAGTTCCAGCTGCCGTAAAAGTTACGGACTGTGTCTTTAAACCAGGCACTGGCGTCACTGGCAGTGTGGGGTGGTACCAAGTAGAGCTGGAAAATGCTGCATCACCCATTAATTCATCTTAAAGTGACAGTGTGTAGTTTTTGCAGTACATCTTTGAAAATAGCCATTAAAATATTATGTAATAATAATTACGTAAAGCACATTAAATGCAAAATATTGGCAATATTGTAAAATATGGCTTTAAAAATCAGTTTTAAAATACATAAGCGCGGATCCTCTTTTCAGGGGAAAGTCATACTAGACGTGATCTTTACTTCTACAAGAACCCGGACGGACAAAGCGCACGGAACACGCCCGCTATTAAAACATTGATTTCCCCTCAAAATGCTAAAAAGTTTCGCCATAAATACATTTTTACCTCTTTGCTAGTTCCAAGCGACGAAAGAGAGACTGATGTGCAAATAGATCATTCTCAGGGAATTGAGCGTTTGAAAACTGCATTAGTTGGACCTCCGTTGTTGAGTTTCTTACTCGAAGACACAGATACCGCATGCTTGTGATAATTTAGGTATGCACTGCCCCCTACTGGCGGAATATCACACACTGTGCCTTTAAAGTTTTGACTCACAACTCTGGAAATTTAGAGAACCTGGAAAAGCTTGGATATTGAAATCAAGAACACGCATAAACCTTAAATGCTAGCAGTTTGAAGCTAGCTAAGCAGTTTATTTTCATTCCTGAGCTGTTGGGTCCGCTCGTCCAGGAAGTTTCCGTAAAAAAAGCTTCTGCTGCTCCAAGAAAAAAAAAATGCTTGTTGAGATTCCAATGAATAGAACATCAATCAGCAGCTCTTTATATAAAAAAAATCATCAAAATATTAATTTATTTCAGTAACTCAGTACAAAAAGTAAAACTGATATTTAATAGAGGTTTATATGTGCATAGACCAGTTTGCCTGTGTTGCCGTGTTGATTAAAGCAGGCAAATTAACAAGAAATATGTATATCAGTCAGGGATGTAAGAAAATATCGAAATGCCAACATATCGCGATTTTTGTTGTTGTTACAATATTGTATCAATATTTGAAAAGAATGTACCGTAAAAATTTTTTATTTTTTTAGACATAAAAAGCAAAATTCGGTTAAATGCTATCTCTAAAAAAAATCCAACAATATAGTCCCAACCATAGTATCGAGATATCGCAATATATCGTATCGTACCCCCTGTATTGTGATACATATCGTATCGCCAAGTTCTTGCCAATAAACATCCCTAATATCAATGTATGGAATTGATTTGTTGCGATATTGTATCGATATTCACAAGGAATGTACCGTTAATATTTTTTATTTTTTTAGAATTTTGAATGGAACCATTGATGATGAAAGTAATTTTTGTGGTAACATTAAAAGTAGAATTTGGTAAAATTCTATCTTTAAAAAAATCCAAAAATATAGTCCCAACCATAGAGTTGCGGTATCGCAATATATTGTATAGTACCCCCTGTATTGTGATACATATCGTATCGCCAAATTATTGCCAATACACATCCCTAATATCAATGTATGGAATAGGTCTGTGTAATAGTTTCATTTTTTACCTGAATTACTAACATTTTTAACTTTTCAGCGATGCTTCTGGTTTATAGAGGTGGACCTGGGGGAATCTGAAGTCATAGACTTAATATTATATCTTATATAAATATTGTGATGAAATATCCGCGCTAGAAACGATTAGAGCCACGTTGTGTTAAGTCTTGAGCTTGAGTTTGACCCTCATCGTCCTTCCTGCAGGTCCCACGTGGCTCTCCACCAACCTCGGGGTCCTTATCTGCATCGAGTGTTCGGGGATCCACCGGGAGATGGGGGTTCATTACTCCAGGATCCAGAGTCTGGAGCTGGATGTTCTGGGGACATCCGAGCTGCTGGTGAGTCGATCTGAAGATCTAAGGGTTTTACATTTTGGAACTTCTTCAGGATGAAGCGGCTTCTCTCTCTAGTTTTGCTGTTAAATTAACAATTTTCAGAGGAATGTTTTCTCTAATTTTAGACCCAATACCAGATGTTCTACATTCAAACGATCCTCTGACATCACTGTGACTGTTTGACCCACTCTGCTTTGCTGAATTGGTTTGAGTCAGACATATTGGAGGTTTTTACCAGCAGTTTTACGTCAGACTTGCGTTGGGACTTTGACTAGGCCACTCCAAACCTTCTTGTTTTACCAGTCAGGGATGGCCTCACTTGTTCTTAAGGTCACTAACTGAAGGCCGGACCTTCTCCTTCCTGCTCTGATTCTGAATTGCTTTTAGCTTTACTCCAGGAGTAACTGGAGCGTCGAGGTCCAGAAATGTCCACTTTTGTCTCTTCAGTCCACTGAATATTTTCTTGGGATCTTTAAGATGCTTTTCAGTAAATGTGAGACGGGCCTTCGTGTTCTTCTGGGTTCAGGCTGGGTTCTGGTGTTGGAGCTGTTACATAGATGTCATTATTGCCCACTCTCTACCTCTGGTTGTTGAATCATGACCTCTGGCCTTAAGTGAGGCAGTTAGGCCTGCAGAACTTTAGGTTTTGTTCTTGGTCCTTCTTGATTAAGCGTGTTGAATTAAATAATTATCATAAGTAATTCAATGCATGTTCAAGCAGAGACAAAATGGAGCCAATTTCCAGTTTAACATTTATTTTGAACAGATTAACAAATTGCAGTTTTACAGAGGAATTTGCCCCCGTAGTTTCCTCTGTGGTCCAGATTTAAAGAAATCTGAACAATTAACTGATCTTCATTTCACAGCTTTATAGACAACCGGGCCTCTAGGCGTTTCTAATCTCTCCAATCAGAACATTTTCATACAGTGTCTTAGCCATGATTTGCTGTCAGAGAATCCTGGAGTCAGAAGATGGGTCGTCTCTGTTCTGGGTCAAAGGTTCATTATAAAGATTTATGGTTTTATGGCAACACCCCAACTCTACAGACATCCTGTTTTTTACAGCTTGCAATAAAACTCACCCCAGAGTTTTATGACTTAAAAGCTTACCTGTATAAACAATAGTGACAGACCCATTTTTACAACCATGCAAACTATATAAACAGTCTTTTACCTTCTGAATAATAAAAGTTTAAACCTTATGCAGAATTTATTGGTCACCACAATTCCCTCTTTCAATCTTTTTATTAAAATAGATTGATATCTCCTCTGTACGTAAGTGTTTAGAACTTAAGATCAAAACCTGTAAAGCATTTTGAAAATGCAAAAAATCAAATCCAAGAAATTTCATCAGTTTACTAAAATTCAAAACACAAACTATTAAAGTACCTTTTTTAACCTTAACTCCCATTAAAAAATGTAAATCTGTTAATCATAAATTCAGCCTCTTTTGGCATTAACCAAAAAAATTTATTTTAACAATTCCCAAAAACTAATTCAAAAACCCAAAAATGTATAAGAATGTCTTACATGTGAAGAGATAATTAAATCTGACTTGAAACATGTTGATACTCGTGGAAGAAGCTTAAAAAATCCATGAACAAATACATTCTTACTATGTAATATTCTGAAATAAATCAAACTTAAAGTGTTATGAAACCTGTGAAATAGAAAGTATTAAGAACCCTTTCTTTCAGAAACCCTATTAGGCAATATCAACAATTCTGCACTTGTGAATAAAATAGTTAATCAAATAGTTAAACAACCTGTAAAATGCAAAAAATTATTAATAAATGTTCAGTCTTTATATTTGTATTCTGTTCTTCTTTCTTCACTCTCGTTGTACCCCACCATGGCACCTTTCTGCTGCGAGAGCGATGTACAGAGCTGATCAGTGTGGAGGGCTCCTATTTTTTAGTGTTCCAGTTTTACTCCCATGTATACAGTAACCACTCTCTGAAATGCCAATTACTTCATTAATTGAGCATTTCCCCCAATAAACACAAATGCACAGACAGGCCCCGCTTCCCATAGCTTAGCCCACCGATGTGGGCTGGTCAAAACCTGCTGTGCAGCTGATTGGTGAGTTGTGATCTTCTTCTGTAGATCCCTCTTTTGAGATGGCAATTTCAAATTGCCCATCTCATTCATTGGCACATAGATCACACTGGATGAGTAATATCACCACCCAAACAACCTTCTGGGTGAGCTAGGCCCCGCCGCCTGTGGCCCCAGCTTCCGATTCAGCTTGGTCAAACCCTTCTCGACCCTCCTTAGGCAGAATCCTGCCGATCCTCGACCAGGTTCGTCGTTGGCGTGGAGCTGCACTTTGTGTGTGTTCCCAGCTGTCATCTGGAACTTTGCTGAACCACTGGACTCCTCACGCCTTCGACCTGGAGCTGTACCTTGGGGCATAAGCTTGTAAACATCTAAAAAAGACAGTTTTTTTGATCCGGTCTTGTGATCACTCCTTTTCAATCTAATTCAACTGTATTGTGCCAAGAAATTATTTCACCCATCTAATTAAAAATAATCCCTGGGGAAAGAGCAAATCCACATTATTTCGACACAACACCGTTGTTTTTCCTAAAAACTAAACCAAAAACACCTCCCTCATTAATGAATTTAAAAACAAGAGCAGGCTCAAGAATTTACTTTTTTTTTGTGTACAGTCCAACTGATTACTATCCATTTGCTTGTTCACCCAAATTGATTCTTACATTTACTTATTTTATTTATCCAGTTTAAGACACTTATGTCTGTTCCATTACAATATATCCTTTCTTAAATTCAGTACATCCCTGTGGATGAAAACGTATCAGACGGATCAGACAAACAGAAACTCTTGTGGTTAATTCAGCAAAAGTGACATTGAATCAACAGTCTTTGATCATCACTTCTCACGCCAGCCAAGTGAATTCACACATATTGTCCTTGAAAGTTCAGCTCAGCATGAGGAAACGTGCTCTTTTGAGGGTGGCCTCCAGTTCACCCCTGAAAATATACAGTCACCTGTGCCCCCCTGTGTGGGAGCAGAGCACAAGAGAGTCGTAATTCTGCGCTGGTCGTAAAGATGTTTCTCTCTGTGGCAGTTACGGCGGGCGCCTGGCACTATCCGTCATCAGCCCACGCACCCCCACCCATCTCATCTCCCCAGGATCATAAATTCCATCTTAAGAATGTTTATCTGAGGGGTTTTCTGTTGCAGGATGAGAAAAAGAGAAAAAATATATAATTAGAGTAAGAAAAAAAACAGACAGTCCCTCCTTTCAGCTCATTCAAATCAAGTTACATTCAAACATTTTACTTTCATATTCATTAGTCTCCTTCCTCGAATGCTGAATTTAAATATCTTCCACACTCAGACTGCCTATGTGGGCTCTATTTTAATTTTACTTCAATCAGTTATACTAGTAATAATTTCTTCAATATTAATTCTGGTAAAAATATACCAATCAACAGGTTTGCTCTCTCCACCAGGAATAATAATCAATCCTTATACGTCTAATTAAACTGTTGTTCTAATACTTCCCCTGCGTATTTTAATTAATGATTCCTTCATTTTTCATCCAATTTATATTCTATATTTCATCAATGCAATGCCTTTCTCAATTTTTTCAATTTGATAAATGTCTCTTTCATCTCATGTGTAAATTAAACATTTATAAAGATGGAGCATCGCAATATCTCATCAACACACTTAGTTCTTAGAAAAACAAAATTAAATCAAAAAAGAAACAAACAAAAAGGCTGGATTTTTCTGTTAGATATTGCTAATACACCACTAAAACATTGCAATAACAAAAATAAAGGCAATAACCATCTGCAAAGGTTCTATCCCTTTTTTTTGTTTATAAACAGTCTCTATGGAAAAGTGGCTCTCCTGGTTTCGCTTCACTGAGGTTGAGACGAATAGCTCATATTGAACTAAACCCCTTTGTAATCAGACTTAACACCACTTTTCCCCGACTCTGTCCCTTTAATCAATTAATAATTTCTGCTAATATAAGTATGCTACTTACATTGAGATAACTGTTGTTGATGTTGAAAAAGGTTAAAAACATCAAATGTTTAAAACAAAACCAGAGAAGAGTACTCACTGATAACACAACTTCCCTATAAATATTTGCCAAACCTAAATTATATATATTTTTTAACACAATCCAATATCCATTCAAAGTACTTTTGCTTATATGATTCCTCTTTAAACAAACCCAAATGTGCTCACTTGCCCAAATATTCTTGATTGTAAACAATGAAAACATTTCATACTTCAAAAACATCTGTCCGATTCTGTGAAGGGAACTGAACATAGTCAAAGTGATTTTTGCAACTAAAACTCCTCTTAAATTTTCGTAGGATACATAGTAGTCTAATTCCCCTCAGCAGTCAAACAAAACAAAACAAAAATTCAATAAAAGAGGTTCAAGAGATGAGATTTCTCTAAACAAAAACTAGTCGCAATAAAATAAAAAATAAAAAATAAAAACCAGCATTTTTCTTTTCAGTATCCCCCTTTTCCTCTCAGGCTTCTTTTTTATTTTCTTTTCTCCAATGATAAACACCAAATTAAATTGAAGCTTCTAGAGATGTCAAATACATTACCACTGAATCATGTTTTCTTTAATCCAGCTTCCCAAATTAACATTTTTCCAAAGTTCTAATTAATAAACAGACCGCAGTTCAGAAATCTGGGTCATAATCCAAGTCGAACCAAATATATAAATTTTGAGAGAGAAAGAGGAAAAAATAAGAAAAAATAAGAAAAAATAAAGAAAATAAAATAATAAAAAATCTAAATAAATTGTCAGTTACAGAGTCCCCACTAATCAAATGATATATTATGCCATTATTCTAGGATCAGATCTGTTCCAAAATGTTTAGGACCTGTAAATTTACTCTCAGCATCAAATAAACTAGCTAACAATCAATAAAGAACATCTGAAAGATTAATCTTAAATTTCAAAACTAAAACCGATTCTTATTTGTCAAAACAAAATGTGCATTCAAATATATGGTAAAAATTATTTCAATGTAGCTGGTCCAATCACATTTTGCCTCTACACGATCAGAATAAATGAATTTAGAATTTAGTTCTTACTTCCAAATTAAACCATCATTTTCGATCACCGTGATATTCATTACTTTCAATCCTTAGACCAAAATAAATTTATCCCCAGCCTGTTTAAAAACAAACTGATTACTTAAAGATGACTCTGTGTTTTACTGTTTTCTTTTTTTCAAACTCAAACATTCAAATCCCACTAGTTTATAAACTATCACTATGATAAGTGTTGTTTTGCATGGTAAAAACATTTAATTTGTAACGGAATTGAAATGTACTGGGTTACTTCTTGAGCCCCAGTTGAATTTTAATAACTCCAATAAGCCTTTAGTGTCCACAAAATCCTTAAGAATGTTCAATTGTGTAAATAATTTAACACCAGTCTCCTTTAGGTCATTCATTCAGAGACCAAGCTATATTTCTAAAGTCTATAGAGCCATCAGAAATAAGCCAAACATAATTTTAGCATAAATGATACTTATTTAAATCACAGACTCATTTTCTGTACCATTCAACACGGTGCTTATTAAAATAATTTAAACCAGTTTGTTGCTTTCCAATTAACACCGTTTGCTTTTCGTTAAATTCTTATAATTACTACTTATAGCTTTATCTTTATTTAGGCCAACTTAACAACTCCTGCTTAGATCAATAAAAAAGCAAAAAATCCACCTATTTAAAGATTCAAAAAATGCATCTTTTATTTTGACTATAAACGCCCCTCTTTTTAATTTTAAAGATGAAATCAAAAATTAAAACTTCACCAAGTCAGAATCGACTCATGAATAACTGTTCTTAGTCATTTGCGTTTAATTATAACATGCATAATTGTTCTCCTCATGTAATCAATCGAGCCTTCTCAGGCTAAAGCAGTTAACCAAATACAGCATGTACTTCTTAATCTTTAATCTCCGTACCGTAACAGTTCAGTTAAACATGAAACACCTTAAATTGCCCTTCGTAGAAAATGTGCTAAAACATTGCCGAAAAAGAGTTGCAACCAAAAGTTATCTTACCAGTTAACTTAAGGCCGTTTTACATCCTACTCAACCAGAAAAAGTTAACAAAAATCCAAATAAGTCTAAGTCTTAACAAGGCAATCGTCTGCAGGAGTCTGTAATCACCTTCTATCCAAAATCAACTTTTAGCTTGCAACACATAGAACATGCAGTTAGCCACCACCGCTAAGTTAGCACAACAGCCTATAGCAACGTGCTACCGTTAGCGTTCTTTGTGAAACGAAAGCTAAAACAGTACAAAACGTACGGCGAAAACACTCCAGAAAATCGCAACACACACTTTAGAAGATGACTTACCGCAATACCAGGACTTAATCCGCACAATTTATACCACTGTACCAAACTTTAATTCGGCACGAACAAAACATTCTCCTGTTCGTCCACGCGGACTGAAACATATTTTTCCAATTTCAGCCGTCCCGCACAGCAAACACCGATTCAACTACGTCCGTTACAGCCCAAAACCATTAACAAAAAACACAACATTATAAGCGGTGGCTTTTAGACCTTATTAATTATTTTCTCGCGGAGGTTTAGACCAATCTGTTATAATTTCCGTAGTCCGCTTTGAGAAATTTCCTGGCGCCGGCTTCCAGAAAACCACTCAAAAGACTCGAACAGATGGCAGAAAACCGCCTACTACCACTAATTTATTTATCAAAACATATAGTCAAAACTGTCGTATGTTAGCCATACTATCAAGCAAAAAACTCACACAGTATTAGCTCCGCCATAGCACCTAGCTTAGGGCGGCCACCCAGATGGCCTGTCGTAAATGTTCACAACTAATTCTTATAGATATTTAATTACCGTTATCCATCATACACAGTTAGATATTCATTTATCTATTTTAATTTATTTATCATACTCGAGTTCATTATTTATACAATAACATTTTAACACAAAACGCAACATCACCAGCACTTCTCACAAAGCGCCTGCGTAAAAAACATCTCACACACACATACAGACACAATTTTTTTTACGAGCAGAAATCAAAACACTAACCTCATCGGACCTCACCAAAAATGCCGGACCATTTCTCACAACCCAATTTGCGGTGCTCACGCGCGCGTTTGGGGAACGCCGGCTTCATCAAGGTAATCCGTTTAGATTTAACAGAGGGCTTCCCAGGCTCCTGTAATCTTTTTCGTTTGCCAGCCTCGAAGAATCTTACGAAAGCGTCCTTTCGTAATTGAGATTGCCACTTCTCAAGCCCCGATCCGCACTTTGGTTCCGATTTTGAGTCGTTGAAGGGACCTTCACCCATGTCCGTCTGCTCCATTGTCCCCCTGGGCGCGCAGAGTAAAAAACTCCATCTCCCAGCAGGCACCGGTGTTTCTCTGCGGAGCGCAAAGCAGGTCGCAATCATGCTCAGAACAGAGACACAGACAATGGAGCCGCTTCAACCACGGGCTTGCAACAGTCAATCTGCTCAAAACAAAAAAACATATTTAACTTGCATGACAACATTACCCAATGTTAGATTAACCAATCAATAGAATTAAAAAACTACGCAATTCTGCGCAAATTGTCAATAGAGCAAATACATGTCCGTTTATTAACTTAAAAAAATAACTGGATTTTGGTCCAAAACTCTGCACACAGTCGAGGTCACCATTTGTTGAATTAAATAATTATCATAAGTAATTCAATGCATGTTCAAGCAGAGACAAAATGGAGCCAATTTCCAGTTTAACATTTATTTTGAACAGATTAACAAATTGCAGTTTTACAGAGGAACTTGCCCCCGTAATTTCCTCTGTGGTCCAGATTTAAAGAAATCTGAACAATTAACTGATCTTCATTTCACAGCTTTATAGACAACCGGGCCTCTAGGCGTTTCTAATCTCTCCAATCAGAACATTTTCATACAGTGTCTTAGCCATGATTTGCTGTCAGAGAATCCTGGAGTCAGAAGATGGGTCGTCTCTGTTCTGGGTCAAAGGTTCATTATAAAGATTTATGGTTTTATGGCAACACCCCAACTCTACAGACATCCTGTTTTTTACAGCTTGCAATAAAACTCACCCCAGAGTTTTATGACTTAAAAGCTTACCTGTATAAACAATAGTGACAGACCCATTTTTACAACCATGCAAACTATATAAACAGTCTTTTACCTTCTGAATAATAAAAGTTTAAACCCTATGCAGAATAACACCACAAGCGTTAATGCTCTATTGGACTCATTTTGGTCAATCGGGCTCTCCTGCAAAGGTTCTATTCTGTAAACAGTCTTTTTAAGGAACTCCTTCACATTTTTGAGTCCATCATTGCTAGTACTTTACATACTTCCAGTTCCAATCTGCCTTTTTTTGCAGCCCCCTTTCTATGTATTCATACATACTATACATCATGTGAAAGCTGAGATTCCTTAGATTCCAGTGATATATGCTAATCGAGTATAAAATCAAAATTTTTGATACAGTAAATCCTTTTGTCAAACCACTCAGTCAGAAAAAATGATGTGCAACTCGCCAACCAAAGCCTCATATCATTGACAGATCTAAACCAACTCGAACTAATCAGTCTTTTTTACATCCACAATTTATCTACTGCAAATGCGATAGCTAATCTACATCAAGTCTCCCGTCTGCAATCTACCATAATCTAGCATTGAAAGCCTTGATAATTGCCATCCTTTGTGCGGGCTTCCCACAAATTTTTCCTCATAATAACTCTCTGTAGCATCCTCATTTTAGCCTGAAAATAACACAGCATCCTTCTTGTTCTTTGTGATGTTTATTGGTGGTGAGTATGTTGCAATCGCAACTGTTAAGCGAAAAACGGCGGGAATTATGCATGTCTTGCCGTTTTATCCAATTATTCCATATTTACCGCACCTTTTTTACCAATTATGCCTCTCTAAGACATCGTCCCTGCCTGCGCTAGCTCTGCTCTGGTTTTTATGTGGCTCTCATATCCGTTTTCGTTGAAAAAAATGTTTTTATTAAAGTATTTTCTGCCTCCAAATTAAGAGTCTACAGCACCCTCTGCTGGCTGCCTTGGGTCAATATATCGCTACAACTTAATTTACAGAGCGCTGTAATCTCTTCTTGGCGGGCTTGGGCCCCCTCAGGCCCACCCATTAGCACTAGACCTGTTTCAAGGTTCTTTCTTATCTTTTTGTTGAATTTCATTAGGTCAGAGTACGACGTGTTGCTGCTTTATCCTACTTTATGTCATCAGACAGATTCGGTTTAACTGATTTCTTGCTTCCATGGGCCTGGAAGTAAAATTAACTCCAGCTTTCGTAATAATTATAGTAAATCGGAGAGAGGAGACAGGCGGCTACATCCATGTAGCTACGGGTTGGTTTGTGTCCTCATTAAATGAATGTATTATTGACGAGCTGCCCTTTGTTTTTACTTGGGGTATTTTTTCATTTTTCTTGAAGCATTTATGTTTAAGTAAAGCAGAAATCTGCAAAGAATCAAATATTTTAAATTCTGTAGCAGATCAGGGTACAGTTTGTTCTATTAAAAAAACCAAAAACAGGAAACATTACAAAAGAAGAAGTTACTGACCTAAACGCTCTGACTGACAACGTCTAAAAATCATGTTTTAGCTACATTAAATAATCCAGTATGGATCGAATGAAGGAGCTAAGAGATGAATAATCCCTCAGTTGATCATCTAATTCATGCCAAAAAATCAGTGCGTTTTGTCATGTTTCTGGTCACTGCTGATGGTTGTCTTCTGTTCTTTGTGTTCTAGTTGGCTAAGAATGTGGGAAATGCCAGCTTCAATGACATCATGGAGGCAGATCTGGAGGAGCAGGATGTGAACAAACCAGATCCAAAAAGTGACATGTAGGTCCTGATGATGCCAGCTACTGCTAATAACCAGGGAAGGCGTAACGTTCACTCTGATGTCTGTCGGCGGGTTTTTCCAGGCAAATGCGGAAGGACTACATCACGGCGAAGTACACGGAGAAGCGCTTCGCCCTGCGGCTGTGTCCCAACGCCGAGTCCAGGCTGAAGGCTCTGTACGAGGCCGTCAGGAACAGGCACATCCTGTCGCTCATACAGGTCTACGCCGAGGGGGTGGACTTGATGGAGGCCGTCCCACAGCCCAACGAACACGTACGACCACACGGAGCGAACCGCAACATTCAAATTTATCTTGCCTAACTCCAAATGAAGAACAGAATCCGGATTTAAACAAGTGTATAATAGGTGCAGAACCGCGTTTGGCCGCTACCAGTTGTACAAGTTGTTCTAGCTAAAAAAGATGAAAGAAGTCTGGAATAAAATAAGTATTTGGTCAATAACAAAACTTCAATGGCAGAGGTCAAAGGTTTCCTTCAGGTCTTCACCAGTTTTGGACACACTGTAGCTGGTATTTTATGGAGGTAGATTTGTGTCTTTATTATTCAATAAAAAAAAAAGTTTATTCAATCCAAAAAATATATTTTCATTAAAAAAAAAGCTTAACTTCAATTAAAGAGAAGATTTTCAATCAAAGATAAAAAGTGTTGGAATGGAATATAGTTGAGATTAAAAAAAGGTATCTGAACAATGTTTTCTTTGATTGAAAATGTTTTTTTATGATTGAAGTTAAGCTTTTTTGTTTAAAGCATTTTTTTTTATTTAATTAATTTTGTTTTATGTTTGGGCCATATTAATGGGTAGGACATTTGTGTCTTTATTATTCAATCAAAAAAAAGTTTTTTCAAACAAATAAATATATTTTTCAATAAAAAGAATCACTTCAATGAAAAAAAATATGTTTCAATCATAGAAAAAAAAATTTTGAAAGCAAAAAACAATTAGAGACTGCATTTGACATTTGCATTTGAACCTCCTTTTTAGATTGAAGATGTTTCCTCCTATTGCAGTAATATTTTTTGCGTTTGGGCTATATTATGGGTAGGACATTTGTGTCTTTATTATTCAATCAAAAAAAAGTTTTTTGAAACAAATAAATATATTTTTCAATAAAAAGAATCACTTCAATGAAAAAAAATATGTTTCAATCATAGAAAAAAAGTTTTTGAAAGCAAAAAACAATTAGAGACTCCAAAAATTGCATTTGAACCTCCTTTTTAGATTGAAAATGTTTCCTCCTATTGCAGTAATATTTTTTGCGTTTGGGCTATATTATGGGTAGGACATTTGTGTCTTTATTATTCAATCAAAAAAGAAGTCGCTTCAAACAAAAAACATGTTTTCAATAGATAAAAAAAAACACTTCGATAAAGACGACAATTTTCAATCATAGAAAAAAGTTTTAAATGCAAAAATTATTTGAGACAAAAAAAATTGCATTTGAACACTTCATTGAAAATACTTTTTGACACAAACATCCCGCAGTGGGCGGGTGCTTCCCCATTGGTCAGACATGTTTGATTGACAAATGTCTACACCATTGACGTTTTTCTGACAGGCAGCAGGCAACACACCCACAACATGCTTCATGTTAGCTGCTGAGGCCACATTTTTAAGCCCTGAACACAAAACCAGCTAAACTAGCTGCACATTTGAGCGTGCGGACTAGATAAAGTGTGGTTTAACTTGCAAATGTCACAATTCTTTTGCTAGGTTAGGAATCAGGTCCTCAGCTTAAAAGAGAAGAGTACAAAAGGTTTCCAACGCTTTGGACCATGCAAAGAAAATGTGATATTACCTTGGTTACAGGAACAAAATGGAAGTAGGAAGGGACAGAATGTCAATGTGTGGCTCTAAATGTCACACTGAGGAGGAAACACAGTTGAAGAATAAAACAGAAATATTTTATTAAATAAATACAGCAACTCTATTTGGTGTTCATTGTTCACTGAACTACTTTTTAGATATAATTTTATGTATTTACTTCATTTAGTGTGATTAGGTTTACATGAAGATATTTGTTTGGTATTTTATAGATTATTGTATTCATATTTTGGTTTTACTTAAATTAATATATTTTTTAAAGTTCTTGATTTTCACAATTTTTCTACGTTTCTTTGTTTTATTTTTATGTTAATATATTTTTTTGTTATTATTACTTTTATTATTATTATTATTATATTTCTTAATATTATTAAATTATATTTGTTATAATTTATTAGTAGTAATACTGAAATAGTTTAAATTATTGTTTTTCAAAAATATTTAATTTTTTTTTTTTTATTCTTCATTTTCAGCCTTTATTTTTATTTTTTTTATTTTTTTATGTTAGTATAATTTTTTGTGTTATTATTTTCATTATTATTATATATTTTTTTAAATTATAATTTGTTACAATTTATTAGTAGTAATTAAATAGTTTAAATTATTGTTTTTCAAAAATATTTAGTTATTATTATTTTTTAGTTCTTGATTTTCAGCCTTTTTATATTTTTCTTTGTTTTATTTTTATGTTAATACACATTTTTGTGTTATTATATTTTTTATATTATTATATTATAATTTGTTATAATTTATTAGTATTAATAATTAAATTGTTGAAATAATTTTTTTCTTTAAAAAATGTTTATTATTTAATTATAACATGTTAAAAATATGTAGTAGTAGTAATAATTAAATATTTAAAATTATGTATTATTATTATCATTATTTTAAATATTACAATATTATCCAATTATAACTTATTAAAATATGTTGTAGTAGTAATAATTAAATAATATTTTAGATTATTTATTATTATATTATTTCATTCTCTATGTGCTCTTGCACACTTTTATATCTGATTTTAAAAAATTAATTTATACTCTTTGCTTATATTATGTCTGAGTTTGTATTAATGTATTTAGTTTTCATTTGTTTTTCAAGCCTTTTTGAATTAGTTTCTGTTTCTCTGCAGGTTTCTGTCTGTTTCTGCCACACCTTTGCATTGTTTGTTGTTCTGTGACGTCACTGAAATGCCAACTATTCTGACCGTTAACGTGTAACTGTGGTGTTTGTGTCCATCAGGAACCCGGAGAGACGGTGCTCCACCTGGCCGTCAGAATGGTGGACAGAAACTCCCTCCACATCGTCGACTTCCTCGCTCAGAACAGGTAACGGCCGCACAGCCGACGGACCTCCTCGGCTGCTTCTGTGACCTCCCGTGTCCGCCTGACCTCTCTGACTGTTTTTCAGCGGCAACCTGGACAAACAGACGGCCAGAGGAAGCACAGCGCTGCACTACTGCTGCCTGACGGACAACAGCGAGTGTCTCAAGCTGCTGCTGCGGGGGAAAGCTTCAGTATCCATCAGTAAGCTCATTATAGCCGTTTATTAGACTATTAGAGATTCACTGGAGTTACTTTTTTCAAACTGTGCTGCTGTCGGTTTGGACCTGAGATACCTCATTAATTAAAAAGTAAACCTTTTTGCCGAACTGAAGCGAAAACAATTTATAAACGTTGCGTACGCACAAAACGGGGCCTGAAACTGGCGTACGCCACTTTCAAAGCAAAAGTTGTGATTTATGAAAAACAGACTTGACGGGAAAATGTGCGCACCTGTACGCCAACTCTGACCCATGCGTACGGACATTTTGGAGACGAGGGAATCGACGAGGCAGTTGGTGAGGCGGTGAACTGCAGCCAGACTGCATATTACTCCTCTCACACATATCATTTCACCCCACACCAAACATTAATTATGGATTCATGTTATTATAAACATCCAAACAAGCAATGATATCTATATTGTAGCTTTGCAGTGAGCTATAGCTCTTCTAAAAACATTTTTCAATATTAAAATAGATACATAAAATTTATCTCAAAACCTTAAACTCAGATAAAAGGGCCGGGACTGTGTGCCAAATAATAATTTGAATCATCTGCCGTCCCTGAGCACAATAATGCCTGCAGTCTTGGATGGGATCATTAAAATGAGCAGGCGATACATCACGTTTCCATATACTGTGGGTGAGCAGGCCGAAATTAAGATGCAATTTGCAGCAATGTCCGGGTTCCCAAACATAATCGGCGCAATTGACTGCACCTATATTACTACAAGGGTCCCGTCCGAGGACATTCCCCTCCCTCCTGGCATACCACCTCCCCAGCATGAGATCCCCGACCCACAGCCGCCTCCTCCTCGACAGGAAGCCTTCACCCAGGGAGCAAGGATCGGCCAGGATGTGAAAAATTGTTTTATTGTATCATTTAAGGTACCAATGGCTGTCACTAGACGCTGGGCAACCTCATCTTCCTCAGCCTCCTAAGAGCTGAAAAGACACGGCATATTAGTCTGTCTCCTTAAAATCTGCTCATATTTGGTGTCAGCTCGGGTGTACACGTACCCCCTCCAGTAGCAGACCCACTCTGGCGGTGGGAGGCAAGTTTTTTTATTTTTTTCTTGACTTTGAGGTCCGACCACTTTTTTTATTTTTATTTCGGGTACCGTCCTGTCAGTTGCGCTGAGAGTCTGCACTGCAGACGCCACATGCTGCCACTCGCAGTTCTTCCTTTTATTGTGGACCCGCTGCTTTGTCCACCAAATAAAATGTCTCTTCTAGCCTCCACTTCACCCACTAGCACTTCAATCAACATCTCCGTAAAGTTTCTCCTCTTGTTTTTTTTGTTGTTGCCATATTTCCCCTCTTCTTCATGTGCATCAATGTTCATGTCCTGCTTTGCATTGACCTTTTATAGCCAGATTTGGGCGTGTTCAGGGCGGGATATGAGCCAAATTCACGTGCGCAAACTTCCAAGAAGACTGTGATTTATAAAGGGGAAATTGCTTACGGCTGTGCGTAGGCATGGTTTTATAAATCAGAAATCTTTTTGGCGTACGCAAACTTTTTGTTTTTTAATCATCAGGGTTTATTTTGATTTGTTTTTACTTTGCTTAGAAACATTTTTTCTTTATTCAGCATAGAATTAACTTATTTTAATAGTTTTATTAAAGTTCGAGGGTTAAATACGGAACTTTCCAAAGTTATATAAAGGGTATTTTGATGCATTGTGAAAATGAGAAAGAAAAATCTGTCTTCTGGACGCAGTATTAACATTAATTCCTGAAGATGTGGCATCAAAACCGACTTTCCCTGGATCTCTTGTCTCTTTATGGGGATGAATTTGCTTTTACAGCTGTTTTGTTTTTTCTCTCAGAATAAACAAAAATCTTGTTTCTAAATGTCTGAACGGCTGAATTTGTCTCCACAGCAAACGAAGCAGGAGAAACACCTCTGGACCTCGCTAAACGTCTGCGGCACTCTCAGTGTGAAGAGCTGGTGAGATTTTAGTTGTTAAACTCCTTATTTGGTTTGGCATTTTTCTACACCAATGGTTTGTCAAAGGTGGCCTCAGGACACCACAATGCGTCATTAATCACCAGGTTTTGGGTCTTAAAATGACCTGCAGGAATTTTTTACACGTGTCTTGTTTTAGAGCTGTGAAAAAGAATTAAAAACTAGTTATAATAAAAAAGTAAAAAATTCTGCATTTGATGCTGAAAAGTTTGGAAACCTCTGATAACGATCTTATTTTTCTTGTTGTAACAGAATGATCTCGGAAATCACAACTTTAAACTGTATCTAACAATCGGTGATAAGCGCCTTCCTTGTCACGCGGGAAACTTTTCAGTGTTCGGGAACATTCTCCTAATATTCGTCTCATCCTCTACTGCTCCGATACTAATAAGGGTGTAGAGATGGTTTCACTTTAACATAATGGTCATTTGTTCGTTTTCTCATCTATTTATTTTAAAGAAGAAAATTAAGTTAATTTTATCCATCTGGAGGATAAAATTGAAATAAATTCAAGAATAACCATTTCTGCCTCAGAATTAAATATAATATACTAATTATACCAGTAATTTACCTTCAACAGCGTTATGGAACTGTAAATTTTCAGCTTGCAGGTTTAAAAACTGTGACTCTTGTTGACATAATCGTGATAGTGGAGGATATATGTGAAGCAAATAAGGAAGAAAAAAAAGGGCTGAGAACAGAACCCTGTGGAACTCCATGTTACAACAGCATTGTTTTCAGCAAGATAAATACTTAAAAGTGATAAATAGGAAGCAAAGCAATCCAAAGCTTAACCAGTCCAACATTTTAGTGTCAAAGACTGAACTTAAAGATGGGAGATATAAAAAGTTGATTTAAAACCGAGTTTACATTAATGGTTTTGGATATCCTTGTCAACATCTCTCCTCCTGCTGCTTCGTTTGTTCCATAAATTTATACAAATCTTTCACATTTCTGGTTAAATTTGTCTCATTTATGTCCGATTCATCCTTTTTTTTTTTGTCTCCCAGCTCACTGAGGCTCAGACGGGGAAGTTCAACGTCCACGTTCACGTAGAGTACGAGTGGCGTCTCCGAAACGAGGAGCTGGATGAGAGCGAGGACGAGCTGGAGGACAAGGTCGGCCATTTTAAGGCGACGACCGCGTCCCCGGTTTGGGATTCACGGTGTTAATGATTGGTTTTTTGCGCGTTGCAGCCCATCCTGAAAGTGCCGCCATCCAGACGTGAGGAGCGTCCGGTCAGCTGCATCGTTCCCGGCAGCGGCCCCATGCAGCCCAACTTTTCAGCGTTGGCTCGCGACGCCGCCTTCATCGCCCGAGACAAGCAGAGGCCTCCGATCCCGAGCTGCATGATGAGCAACGAGACGTACGGGACGGTGTTGGATGTGGCCCTGCCGCCGCCGGGACCGACGCCGCCGCTGCCTCCCAGAGGTCCACACCGTGGACCGGGTGTCAGTAAACCCGCTCCCGTAGAATCGATAGGAAGACAGCGTTCCTCCTCAGACCCCTCAAACCCTCAGAAACCTGAGATGAACACCTCCATGTACGGTGAGCGTCTTTGATTTTACTAACAGCGTTTGTCCATCAGGGACGCGAATGGAAGTTCTGGATTGATTTGACTTGTTTCGTGCTCCTCTCCCAGTGCTCCCAGCAGCCCCTCCTCCTCCTCCTCCCCCTCCTCCTTCAATTAGGCGACCCGGGAGGTTTGAGACGAAGAACATGTCTGCCAAAAACACCCCTCTTCCTGCTTTGCCTCCTCCACCAGCTGGACGTCCACCGGGACCACCGCTCCCATCACCGCCCCACTACAAACCTCAACCGCCTACCCCACCTCTGCCAGGCCAGCAGAGCAGTAGGCCATCAGCACGACCACCGTCTCCCAGGTGTGTTGTAGGGTTGACTGTTTGGTTCTGGTTTGAAGCTAATTGGACTGATGTGGATGGTGTACAAGGCATTGATCAATACCAGTGTCAACTGTCCATATTTAGAGATGGACACAAGTCAATGCTCTACGATGGGAACCAAAGTCAGGAGCAAAATGATTGATTGAACATAGGTACAAAACATTTTAGACTGGACTTGGTCCTCCTTTAAGACTTAACTTAAAAGATTGGCATTAGTGTAGTCACAAAACCCTTCATTTGACTTGGATTTTCCCTCGAAATATGGAAAACAGACCTTAAAGTTGGACTTGGACTTACTTGAGATCAGAGTTTGACTTACCCCTTGAAAGTTTGAGATTTGACTCGCCCCTTAAAGACTTGATATGTGACCACAACTCACCCCACAGTGACTTGGGTTTTTTGGGAACGTTGATGGCGCCTGAGAGCTGGACCTCAAAGTTTTATGGCAGTCAGCAGCTCTGAAATATAAAATGGGACCAGGCCATAATTCTGGGATTTAAAAACATAAAATACACATTTTAAAATGGACAGGAAGCCAATGAAGAGAGGCCAGAACTTGCTGGTGCCAGTCAACAAACGAGGCGCTGCATTGTGGACCAGCTGAAGCCGGTGTAGAGAAGACTGATCCAGGCCAAAGTAGAGGGAGTTGCAGGTGTCCAATCGACAGGAAATGAACAGATGAATTAAATGTTCATGGACATTAGCAGGAGGCTATGGCTTAACCTTGGCTAACTGCCTAAAATGATAAAAACCTGATTGGACCGTTGAGCTCACCTATGAAGATTAAAAGAACCATCTAAAAACACTCCAAGGTTTTTAACACAAGGTTTTTAAAAAACGGGTTTCGGTTTTGACGGAGACGGATTATCCGTCACCTACGCAAGGACGCACGGAGTAGAGGCCCAAATTGTAACTATCCGTCTCCGTCAACTGAGAGCGTATGCATCTGATTGGTCAGTTTCATTAAAAGCAGAGATCACATCACCAGAACGGGGCTCTATAGTCGCTGTAATCAGCAGTTAATGCAGCGTTTGGCCACTACATGCTTTATATTGAAAGGACAATTTATCTAATTGTTATTTGGCGATTTTGAACACAAGAAGATGTAGGAAAACAACAAAAAAAGGCTGATATGTTGCTTTCCATGTGTTTCTGGAGGATTCTATGAGCTGCACTTCTGGTAAAAAGCTTTACAGCTTAATGAAAATTTACTTTCTGTCGTTCATTGCTCCTTGAGGAAGAAATGCGTTCACAAGCATAGAAAAAAAACAGAAACGGCGCTGTGTGATAGTAGGCAGAGACGCCATGAAAATTTAGCGCCCCCTGCTGTCCTGGTCGAGCAATGCTGAAAAAAATAATAGAGAATGGAGTGGAAGAGCGGAGTACTATAAACGGAAAACATCTCCATCAATATGTCTGCGTCTGAGCGCAAATTTGCGGTCGGAGAAGCAAAAACTACGCTTAATGCTTTTTATGCAATCCAATAATGAATAAATGGAATTGGCTTCTCTAAGTGGCAAATAAATCTGAAGGTCAAAACAGTGGAAAGTAATATCATGCTTCTCAAAAATAGAACCCAAGGGGAGCATATACAAAGAAAAAAAGTGCTGGACCCAAAATGGAGCCCTGAGGCACACCGCATGTCAGGGTAAATGTTTTGGAGATAAAAGGGCCCAAATGAACAGAAAATGACGCTTTGTGTAGGTAGGATTTAAACCACTGAATGACAGACCAACACACAACTCCAGGCGGGACAACAAAATGTCGTAGTAAACAGTGTGAAAAGCAGCCGACAGATCGAGTAAAACCAGAGCGGCTGAACTGCCAGAATCGGCTATTAAAACAAAGTCATGAAAAACTCTCTGAAATGTTTGTTTTTGTTATGTTGCAAAGTCTCGCTTTTACTTTTATTTCAGCTAAATAAAAATGTTTGGGTTGTTTTTTTACTTCTACTTTTTTGTTATTTCTATAGTTTTTGTTTTTAAGATTTGTTCCCTTAAAATGAAAACGTACTTGTCGGAGCTGTTCTTGACCGGTTAGAACCTGAACCAAACTGGTCAGATGAGATTTGAATGTAAAAACTGGAACTGTTATAACTTTTGACTGTATTTTTCTTGGGTTCAGGTTGGCCAAGCAGGCTCCTCATAGGCCTCCAGTCAGAACTGCATCTGTGAACAAAGCAGGTAACGAGACACCAATAGCCTTGTGTTCATAAGGTCCGGACCCTCTCTGGGTTGTAGACCCATTCAGACGCTGGAATGGTCTGCTTCGGTATCTGGGCTCAAACTTTCAGTAGCGGATCTTTTCAAGTCTTGGAAGTTGTGAGTTTGGTTCCCATGAGATCAGCCTTGTTTGCTTTCAGATTCGAAGAATTACGAGACCAGGTCAATATACCTCAAAGTTGGCAGTGTTTTTGTTCCAGAACGTTGGCTTCTCTGTCTCAGAATCATATGGCAATCTAGTAGACGGGTGTATCTAATTAAGCGGCTGGTCTTAGTATATCTGGTAGCTTTAGACCAGGGGTGCCCAAAGTGGGTACAAGGCGGGCGTAGAGTAGATTTGTGCCCATATTCACATTTGCTCACTTTGTAAGACCACAAATAATCATATTTAATACATTTAAAAATATCCCATTGCCAGACTCTTTGCTGCCACACCGGATTGGCTAGAAACTACTTCCAAGTTGGATGCTAGCTTAAGCAGTTGTTATCAACATGGAGTGGCATTATCAGTTGTCCACAAACAAACAAAAAATTTAAAAAAAAAATAAAGACTGGGAGGAAGAAGATTTTTTTTCACTGACATCAGTGCTAAACAACGTTTAGATATGTTCTAAATGAATGCATATAACATGTAATTTCATTGTTATTTACACAGAATGGAATACTAAATAATTGTGTAATAAATATGAGTAGTTTACTATTCTTTACTACTGGTGTTTGTATTTCGAGTAAAATTACTACATTTGGCCCTTGGTCCCCTGATAGATATTAATTTTGGCCCTCTGAGGGGAAAAAGTTTGGGCACCCCTGCTTTAGACGTTTCTGGTGATGTTTGACTCTTCTCTGCCGTTTGGATGTTAATTCACCAATAACTTTTCTTCCTCTTTTCTAGGCTTTCAGAGTCTTGACAGTCCGGCTCCTCCTACACCTAAACCCAGAACCACCGTCCACGTGAGTCATTCACTGTAAACCCGAATAAGTAGGCAGAACAAAAAAAAAAAAAATGTGAGGCAATCAGTTGCCACATATTTTTTTTTAGCTCATAAAGTCAGACGTTTGAGTATATCAAAGCTTAAATATTCTGCTTTTGTTGAATTTATTTTCTGATTAAGCCATCTCGAAAATCTTCAGTACATGCAACTATCATACACACATTTGGTACACACTACCCTTAACATTAGTGACATGCACTTTTATAAAACTGACATAAACTTATAGATAACTTGCATGAATACATTATATATTTATGCTCTTAAGTAAAATAGTTCTCAACACAAGTGATACAATGAGCAGAATTATGATCACTGTGAATATATAATAATATATTAACATTGACACCACTTTGAATAGTTACATAAATTGTGATTGATCACAATACAACAGATTTCCAAGTCACTCATGGTGTCAAAAACATGCCCCTAAGCACCCTGGGAAATATGATAATTAGGTCACTCAAAATGTTTGGGTTACTTTCACTTAAAAGAAAAGAATATGCTGAACCAACTCAACACATTTGAGTTGGAATACTTTTTTTCAGAATATGTAGTTACTCAGTGTAACTAAGTAATCTCAACATTTGGGGTTTACAGTGTTGTAAAGCTTTTTCCGCCTGCTGTTTGTGGGGTTTTTTTAGAGGCAAAGGCCTCAGAGGGTGAAGGCCATCTATGACTGCTTTGCCGACCATCCAGACGAGCTCACGTTCCGGGAGGGAGAGGTGATTGTGGTGGAGGGGGAGGAGGACAGCGAGTGGTGGGTGAGTGTCGGTGGGCTCCGGTGAAACAGACCTACCAGGAAAAATCGTAGGATTTATTATTTACGATAACCTGATCAGCTCAGAAGTACAAAAGTTTTTCTCTGCATCTCCACTTTCTTTGTGTTTCAGATCGGTCACGTTGAAGGAGAACCGGACAGAAAGGGAGCGTTTCCCATCACCTTTGTTCACTTTATCACGGAGTGATCTGTTCGGTCCTGTGAAAAAGCTAACATCCGGCACAAGCAGACTGACTGAATGCTACCAGGACAAAAACTCAGACCGGATCATGGACCACGCTGAGGCTTTACGTCAGACCTGATTTATGTTTGTGCCTTGTTAAACTCTGAGAAATTCGTTTTAAATCAACTTTAGTCCGGGGAGTTTTTTGGGTTTTTTTTGTGTGTGTGAAAATGTTTGAAATTAAAATCATGGAGCTTTAACGCGGAGCCATACGGCAGGAACATTCATCTATGTTCCCTGTAAATACGTCCGCTGAATATGCAAGATACAGGAGCAGATGCTGCAAGAAAGCCAAATTCAGAGGATCGTGTGTTTAAAAAAAAATCTGACTGTTGATGCTCATTAGAATGAAACATCAGCAAAATTCTGTGTTCCTGCGGTTTGGTCAATTATAATCAGCCCCGGATGAAGATGCCTGGGTCATGATTCCAATGTAAAGATTATGTAATAGAAATCAAAGTGCCAAAACATGTTGATTTCACTGGTTGAAGCTGAATGGAACTGGTTGATCTGAACACCAGCCTGGAACGGGTGCTCCAAACCCAGTCGATGCCTGGACGGCGATCCCAAACACGACTCTTCTGCTGGCGGGATCGAAGCGGATCCTGCATCTCAATGCTTCAGGTCAAAAACTGGAAACGCTTTCATATATTTTAACATTTCTCCTCATTAAAAACTCTGTTCGGGATTCGACACTCGAGGTCAAAAAGGGTACAAATGGAAACGCCTGTTAGATTTTGTTGTGTTCTCTCTTCAATAAAGACACTTTGATGAAACTGAGGATTCTGTTTTTTTTACTGCACAGTAATCTGCTAAATTGTTTCTTTCCCTCTTGTCAAAACCCTCGATCATCCAAAGATCATTAATAGAACAAACTAAAATAAACAAATTCTATACGGTTTAGTAATCAGACCTGCTTACGCTGATTTCAAGGCCTGTTGGTTTCTTTCAAACATTGTCTACTACTGTTTTCCTGTGTAGGAAAAAGCCTTTTTTTCTAAATTAAATTAACATCCATCACCGTTTTTTAAATACCATGCATGCAATCTATGGCATCAGAATAATCCCAGCTCAAAAATCTTTTTGGGGTTTTTTTCACATTCATTTTGTTTGAGGTTAAATACAGACATTTTCATTACATATATTCCAAATTGAAGATTTGTATTTTCAGTTAAACTGATTTTTCACTGTCAATATTTTTTTTTTCCATTTTCATTTTAAGATAGCATCGTTTTGATGCCATAGTTTTCAAGCTTCTTGTGAGAAGAACTGTATTTTGGGTCATTGTTTTGTGCTACAATGGTGCTGATCAAGTAACCATGCCTTTGTGTAAAGCACTGGCAAAACTTGACTCTTGGATATTGTCTTGCTGGCAGTACATTAGATAGCTTACTTCCAGGTCACATGTTTTTGTGTTTTAACTTTATTTTAAATTCCGACATGCATAAACTGATTTAACTGCCACAGATTTAGAACTTTTGAACTTAAATACATTATTTTTATTTTTTGTATTTATTACTTTCAAATCTGACAGGATTAGGGTCATTGTAAACAAAACATTATTTTGGAATAAATCTCCACCCAAAAACACTCAGAAATTCTCAGATTAAAGTCACATATTTTGCAGAAACAACTCAAATTACAAGTAAAAACTCATAATTTCTGAGATTAATTGCACATATTTTCCAGAAAAAAACAACGTAACTTTCAAGTGGAAAAGTAGAAAATTTGCAAGAGAAAAAATAAGTTTCTATGATTAAAGGCATATTTTTTTTTGTTTTCAAATTTTCTGACTATAAAATGTCATAATTATTGAAATGTCCTATTTTTTTCTCGCAAGTTTTCTTTTCTAGATCATACAATTATGTGTTTTTCATATAAAATATCTTAAATTAATTTCGAAATTTCTATCTTGCACCTTGTAATTTTAACATTTTTGTGACAGAGTTTCCGAGTTTTTTTCTTCTGGAAAATATGTGCAATTGATCAAAGAAATTCTGAGTTTTTACGCGTAATTTTGCTACTTTTTCACAACGAAAAATTTTCGATTTTTTTCTGGAAAATATCTGACTTTAATCTCAGAGTTTTTTTTGGGTGGAAATTTACTCCAAAATATTTTCATTTTGTTTACAATGGCTCTAATACTCATTCGTAGATGTGGGAGAAGTTAAGACTATACGCCCATTTTTTTAGAGCCCATAGTGGCTGCTAAAGTCACTTTATATTTTTAGAAAATATATTGTGAATCATAAAAAAAATTATTTTTTAGTTTGTTATTCTAAAAAGAACTTACACTGATTCTAAATGTTAGGTGAAACTTCGGAGTGTTTTCTGTCCAAAGAGACCACAGCCAACCGCTTCTAAACCAAATAGCTCAAGAAAAGGTTTACATTTGGACTTGTGTATGTTTTATAACGTGTTTCAGGAGGAAATACTAGAAATATCAGTGGTTTAATAGTCACAGAGTATAGTAGTTTCAGGATAAAACGACGGGGGGGAAAAACGGACGGACTTCCTTTCCGGAACAGTAGAAGGTGGACGTTGTATTGAACGGACGGTTTTGAGGAAGCACCGGAAGCGGGATGAAGTCGTGATGAAAGTAACAGGTTTTTGATCACATTTTTAGTTTGTTGAACGTCTTGTAGTAGTTTACCGCTGTAAACATGGCGGCTAAGCGCAAAGCCGAAGTGACGGTTCCTGCAGAGGAGAGCGACCAGCTGCTTATCCGGCCACTGTGAGTTTAAATCGGACACTTTTCAGCTGCGACTTCGATGCTCTCACGCAAAACTCCTTTCATAAAAACATACGTTTCAGCAGTTTAGCGGGTAGATGTCGTCAGAAACATTGTATTTTATACTTTAGATAACAATCATGATGAACTGTTTAATTCGGCAATAATTAAAAACTTTCTTCATGGTTTCCTGTTAGTAGTTTTCATTTGAAAATGAGTTTTTCTCCAAATTTCTTAACGCTTTAAAATCGTAAATTACTTGTAACTTGTCTAATACCATTATTTGATCGTGTATAATTCAGAATAAGACATACAGTCAGGTTTTTGTCTTCAAAAGTAGAATAAATAATCTGGATTATTTGTGGGTAGAAAAGTCATGGTTTGATGATGCGTTTGTGTGCAGAGGAGCCGGTCAGGAAGTTGGACGATCCTGCATCATCCTGGAGTTCAAAGGCAGAAAGATCATGGTAAAACTGTCCGTGTTGTTGTTTCCCTGACAAACTGAAACCCTCAGAGTGTAAAACGTCTGTTTGCTCCCAGCTGGACTGCGGGATCCATCCCGGCCTGGAGGGGATGGACGCTCTGCCCTACATCGACCTGATCGATCCGGCTGAGATCGACCTGCTGCTCATCAGCCAGTGAGTTCAGGAAAAACCCATAAGTGCCATTGGACCGGGTGCAGACAGTTCCCAGCATCGATCTCTGATCGGACCAGGAGTTCTGGTACCAGTGGTTGGTGTTAGTACGGCTCTGTCCTTCTCTTTCAGCTTCCACCTGGACCACTGCGGCGCTCTGCCCTGGTTCCTGCAGAAGACCAGCTTCAAAGGTCGCACCTTCATGACGCACGCCACCAAGGCCATCTACCGCTGGCTGCTGTCGGACTACGTCAAAGTCAGGTGGGTTCAGGGGTTCCTGGTGGAGATTCAAGGACCCTAATTTATCAGGCGTACTTACGCAGAGATCCGTGTGCAGGAACAATCCTACGCGTTGTGTGGTATTTATCAATCTGTACTAGTGCGTAGAAATGTTCAGCTCTGATTGTTCGTACGCACAGCACCTACTGTTAGAACGGAGGAACTGCAGCACTGAAACAGTTCATCGCCTCCACCAAGAAGCTCATGTTGGCGTTTGTCTGTGTTAGAACAACATAACCTAAAAGTTATGCACGGATTAGCAACAAACGCTCAGGAAAGGTTTGAAATTTGCCAAGAAATACAACATTTAATTCAATCTGCGCTCTGCGGCTGCAGACCCCCCCCCTCCTTTTTATTAGTTTACTTATTACACCAAGCGCTTCGGCTTAATGGGATTTTATCACACCTTTAATCAAAAGTAGGGATGCACCGAAATGAAAACTCTTGGCCAAAACCGAAAATGAAGATATCTAAGGCCGAAAACCGAAACGCCATAAGAAATGATTATTAGAACCATAGCATTTATGGCTATGATGTTTACTAACCTCACTAAAATCAAGGTATTGAAATAAATCAGTTACAAAACTATGAAGATATTTATTAAGCACTGACATAACAACATTGCACAATATAAATTAAATTAATTAAGTTTTGGCTGTGTTGTTTCGGTGATTCAGGTCTTTCGGCCGAAAAGCTAAAATGCACTTTTGGGTCATTTTCGGACGAAAATTTTCAGTGAGCGAATTTTCGGTGCATCCCTAATCAAAATGTTTGCAAACTGCAACGTGACGCTAAATGTTCCTGCTCATCAGTGAAGCAGATTGTCCTTTTTTCCCTGCGTACCGATGGCAGAACAAGCCGCGTCTCCAATTATTCACGGCCACAAAAGAGTCAAATATGATGATCAGAGCATCTTCTGTATTCATTTTGATATCGAACCATTTTTTTCCTTAATTTCAAACAGGAACGTCTCCGCTGTCCCGACCGCATTTACTGCCTGTTATCTTTGTCCCAGACGCAGTTATCTTTTTTTTTTTTGTTTCCTCTGAGCCGATAGAACCAAACAGAAATCTTCATTATTAAATTATTTAAAATGTTCAAAGACGCTAACGATTTCCAGAGAAGTTAATAGTAGCAAAAGAAATTATTCGCCACATTTTTTATGTCAGCTCTGCAGCAGAAATATAACGGCTGCATGCTGGGTGGAAATAAAGGAGACATATTATGACTATTTTTCCACTATTTAAAATAGTTCTATAAGTTCTAGAAATCATGTTTCTGAAGTTTTTTGCTGGAAATAACTTGTAGGAAATGATTGTTATTAACATTTATTTCTCTCTGTTTCAGCCCCTTGCAGGTTGTGCTGTTTTCTGCTGATCATTACATTTTACATGAGCTGCTGCTAACTTGGCCACGCCCAACGCTTCTACAACCTTTGCTCACGCCCGCCACTCACATAGTGACTCTTACCACTATGTGTGAAATCATACCAAAAAATACTAGTTCAACCATAATGTTTGAACCAGAATCTGCTCCCGTAGGAGGGAAATCTCCTGAAGAACCCGATACTCAGAGAATTCAGCAACATACTTCTGAATGGTTATTGAAGAAATTACTTAAAGTTAAAAGAATATATTTAACTGCTTACCCGACACTCTATCTTCCTGAGACGCCGATTCTTAAGCCTTCCAGCTCCATCAGCTGACTCCAGCTCTCTAGCACTGCGGAGACCCCGCTCTTTGAGCTCCAAACATATCCTCAGTCTTTCCCCGGGTTGGATTTGCTCGGATCGGCGGCTCGTCTACCGTCTTCTGCACAAATTTTGAGTAGCCCTTTGCGGCTGCAGGTCCTCCGTATTTCCCCCCCTTTACCACCAGCTTACCATAAAAAAAACAAAAACAATCTATGCCGCTCTTCCGTGGCAGATCTCTCGTCTTCCCTGATTTTCAGCAGCTCAGTTCAGCAGGCAGATCTCCCGTCTTCCCCGCCCTTACCGCCAGCATCTTACCGTAAAACAAAATTAAACCCATGCCGCTCTTCTATCCTCTTCGTCTGGGACCTGATTAATGATGCATTCAGACCAACCCCATGCGTCGGCGTCAGCTGCGGTAAGATTACATGTAAAGTCCATGGTGGAGTACGTCAGAGGTCCGTCAAAGTCTCTGCGTTGCGTTGAGTACGTTGGCTCCGTCAACGACGCTTGCGTTTCATACGGCAACGTACCAACGCATGCGTCACAGAAGTTCAGCTAGCTTAACTTTTGACGGATCCAACAGAGTTAACGCAGTGCGACAACCAATCAGAGCGTCTCACAGTAGTGATGTCACTATACACGTATCGTGAATGAAGCGCAGTAAAAACATTTTCAACAAACGCAGATTTAAAGGGCCGGTTGTGGCAGAAAGCACTTATAAAACTATAACAAACTGTTAAAATCAGCCTCCACATTCCAGAAGTACGTCCTAAAATTCAATAATACTGAACATCTTGACAAAATGATGTGATTTAAGACAGTTCAAATAAATACAGATTTCATTTTAGTGATAAAACTGTATTGGGGTACACAGAAATATGACTTAATTTTTATAGAAAATAACTATAAATAGTTATAGGATCCTCTGGAGCTTCGAGGGCCACATAAATGGCTTTGGGGGGCCGGATTTTGCCCCCGGGCCTTGAGTTTGACACAAGTGGTCTATGCCATCCAATCTGTAGCGAATATCGGCAACATTTCAGAGGGAGTATCTAAGAGTGGTCTGAAAAGTCATCAGAAATGTCGAAAAAGTGACTAAGTTGGCAACACTGACTTCAGAAACTCCCTGACCCTGATCTGCTAGAACCAAACCTGGTTCTTTTTATTCTGATTCCGATCAGTGGCGCCTTTTTTAGTCGCCTGTCTGCTGGACTCCTCTCAAATGAATAATTAGACACAAATCTGTCTGAATTTGTGTTGACTAGAATGTTGTAGCTGTAAATTCGGCTTTTCTGGAGTTGTTTTTGCAGCATGGGATCGTAAAGAATTTGTTGGAGAATAAAATACTCCATGTCTGCAAATGAACAAATCTTGCCGACCCTCATTTTTGGAAGTGTTCCTTTATCAAATTAAGATTTCTGTAAGGAAGCTAAAGGTTTTCAGACAGGTGTTGTCGTTAGTTCGGAGCGCCGCGTGTGCTCACTCTGCGTTTCCTCCCAGCAACATCTCTGCGGACGACATGCTGTACACCGAGACGGACCTGGAGGACAGCATGGAGAAGATCGAGACCATCAACTTCCACGAGGTGAAGGAGGTGGCCGGCATCAAGTTCTGGTGTTACCACGCCGGCCACGTCCTGGGGGCCGCCATGTTCATGATCGAGATCGCCGGCGTCAAGGTGGGTCGGCGAAGAATCCGTCCCCGATATTTAAAGCACAGGAAACTGATAAGGAATGTGAAAGACTTGTGTGGTGAGATCTTCTTGTGTCTTCGTGCAGCTGCTGTACACAGGAGACTTCTCCCGGCAGGAGGACAGACACCTGATGGCTGCAGAGATCCCCAGCGTGAAGCCGGACATCCTCATCACGGTGAGTGGGTCAGGGCACGGCAATTTTATTGTTTCGTTAAAATTAGAACACAGCATAAATCAATTTGATGATTAAAATACAAGAAAGCAATTACAAGAAGACAGTAATGAAGACAACACAACAATGTAAGGAAAAGCAGGTAAAAACACTCGCTGATAAAGCTCACAATTCTTAATTTAAAAAACACAAGAAAGCATTTACAGTAATCAAGACAGTAATTTGTGTGAAAATTAAAAACAAAAAAGTAAAAAAGGCGTTTTAATTTTGGATTTAAAAGAGTTCAGTGTCTCTGCAGCTTTAAATTCTACCGGTAGTTTGTTCCAGATATGAGGAGCATAGAAATTAAAAGCTGCTTCTCCATGTTTGGTTCTGGAGATGATCGGTAAACTAGAGCTGGAGGACCTGGGTGATCTGGATGGTTTGTACTCTCTAATGTACTCTGGTGCTGACCCATTCAGACTGAGGCCGACCGGTGGTGTCCTAGCTGGACAGTTCTGCACCATTTAGCACAGAGAACCATGTGATCCAGGATTAAATAAGAAGAGCTGGGTATCGATTCAGATTTCAGCAATCAATTCTATTTCGATTCTCAAGCGTTAGAATCGATTGTAATGATCCGATCAAATTTGTTCCGATTTGAGATTGAGCTTTTACCTTAAAGGAACTATATATAAGTTTTTTGATTTTCGATTTGTATTTAATATTTTTCCTTTTCTTACAGTACAGTTTTACACTAGTCTATGATAAATGGTTTTATTCATTACATTTTGTACGGTAAATCTTATTTCAGAAGACAAGCAAATGATGCAATTCCCATTATTCTTGTGTAATGTATCACATTAGGCATTAACGAAATCAAATTGTTAATTTGTATTTAAATATTATTGTATTTACGATAAATTGCTACACTTATAAGTTCCTAAAACCTTGTTTAAATAAATAACAGAAGTGATTAGTAACAGAGGGAGGCTGCCATCTAGTGACTCTTTTTAGTTACTGCAGCGCAACGACTCTCAGCTCCGGCTGGCTCAGAGAAACGAGCTAATGTGCAGCAAACCGCAAACCTTTGGTTTACAAGGAGAATGTTGACTTAATGGGGAAAACTGTTCACATTTATTAATTTTAAATTTCAATTTTCATTTATTTATTGAAATGTTTATTTACACATTTATCCAGTAATTTCCACTCATATTTTTTTATTTATTTGCACATTTATAAATTTATTTATTTACACATCTACTGAATTATTTAATTTCATATTTATTTATTCTTCACATGTATTTATTTACTTCCACATTTATGTATGTATTTATTTCCTTATTTATTTATATGTTTAGTTATCCTCCCTTTATTTATTTATTCCAACATTTATTTATGTATTTATTTCCAGAACAAAAATAAATAAAACTGGTAATGAATAAATAAATAGTTCGAATCAATATAAAAAAATTAATAAGGAACTAACTAAATGTATACATGCAAAGAACGTGTAACATATTTCCAAATGTATTTATTTTTTGAAAATTTTCGTTTTATTTTCATGTTTAATTTTTTATTTACACATTTAATTATTTATTTATACATTTATTTAATTAAATATGTTCACATTTATTAATTTTTTAATGTCAGTGTTCATTTATTTATTGAAATGTTTATTTACACATTCACTAATTTCTACTTTTATTTATTTATTTACACATCTTCTGAATTACTTAATTTTATATTTATTTATTGATCTTTACATTTATTTATCTGTCTTCACATGTATTTATTTACTTCCACATTTATTTATGTATTTATTTCCATATTTGTTTATTTTGTTATTTATTTACCCATTTATTTACCCATTTCTTCTTCTTCAGTTGTAGTGTCTTTACAGAAAACCTATAAGTTTCACCACTGGTCGAAAATTAGCGTTTTATCTACATCCAAAGGTGTTTATGTTCAATCCGTGGCACATTTGAAACGGGATCAGAAATTAACTTTTATTGCTCCATTAACTCACGTTTATTTTTTGGGCAGTAAGGGACCCATGGTCTGGAAGTTGAAGGGCGGGAATTAGGCTCCGATTTTCTTCTTTAGCTTCTGTTTTTTGGGTTTTTTTTTTTCTTTATCTGGTTTCGTCCTCTTTAGGGTTTTAGGACTGTTCACTTTGGTTATTTACTTCAGCCTGTTTCAAAAGAATCAATGTGGCAAAATATCAGTGTAATCTCGCCGCCACGGTTTGTTCTTTTTAATGCGTCAAGGTGAGGCGAGAAGATTGCAGCATTTTTGCTGCCTAGCGTATGAGTAATACTACCACAACACTAAACTTGACCACTTATGAATTTATTGTAAAATAACTTATGATTAACCTAAAAGCTCTCTGATGCCTCTGGCATTTTGCATTAAAGTAGTGCGTTTGTTTTTTGAAAAAGGGTTTTGGTTGTTTTTTTCTGTAAATTGTCTTGTTTCTTGAAAGGCGCTTCTAAATAAAATGTTTTGTGTTTATTATGGCGAAAACTCCGCCCGCTGAGTTCAATATATAAAATTAAACTTAAAAATAGCCCAAAAAAAATCCTTGAAATAATAATAAATAAAGTAAAGCGCTTCTGTGTCCCGACAGGAGTCGACGTACGGCACCCACATCCACGAGAAGCGGGAGGAGAGGGAGGCCCGCTTCTGCAACACGGTGCACGACATCGTGAACCGTGAGGGCCGCTGTCTGATCCCAGTGTTCGCCTTGGGGCGAGCTCAGGAGCTGCTGCTCATCCTGGGTGAGTCCGGCTCAGTGATCCGATCCGTCGGGACCAGACGTTTTTGTCCTCCTGGGCTTTCCAACGAATACCAGATTCTGAGTTTGGAGTTAAAATTAAATTAAGTGACTGTTTAAAGTTCAACTCACCCTCAAGTTAACATTTTCTTAGCTGGTAAAATAAGTGTGTAATAGTGCTGTCTTCATGTCTGGTCATTATTTTTGTAATGTAGTACATCTTTTTACGCAATTTTCTGCGTAAAAGCGTCCGTGTGTGTGCCCTCTTCCCCTGCCGCTGCGGAGTACAAAAGAAGCTGAGACTCCGCCCATGCCTCCACCACAGAACCTCCATTCCTTTCCTCTGGTGACGGAGGTGGAGAGAAATCCTCCACCGCAAAAGACAAAGGAGCTCACGTGCTCTCGTTTTTAAAATTTTTTTTATTTCTCGTGCCACTGCACCATTGCTTCTTCTGGCGCATTTTTCAAACAGAAAATGTGCCTATTTTAAAGCCCAGCTCTCGAAAAATGCGTACCCAACAAGAAATTGTTGTATTTCAGCAACCAAAAGGAGTATTTGAGCAATTTTGATGTAATTGTAAAGGTAAGATTCTGTAGAAGTGATAGACGTGTCGCTATCCATGTTACATGTTTCTGGTTTTGGAGAAACTGAGGACGGAACAGATTAGAAACGTATATTTTTTTTGCTCCGCCTAAAAAAAACCCCAACATGTTTTATAATAAAAAAACTCTATGGGTATTGCTTGAATGGCAGTGGTTGCTCGATAAAATGTAAATACAACATGTGGACATTATATCTGCAAAGTTTGAAACTGATTATGGAAAGTTGGACAAAACTAGAGAGCTTTTATTATAAGTACCTCAGGCGAGGTCCAATTCGGCACCATGCGGCACACAGGGTGCCATTCCTATTTTTGTCATGTAAAAGATATATTTTTCATTTTAATATCACGAATTTTGTTCAGCAGAACTAAAATTAACACTTTTGCACATAAAGAAAAAAAATCTGATTATAATGCAATAATGTGTGTATATATATTGCTGCGTAATGCGCCCCCTTCTGGCTGCTGGGTGGTTATATGTTATGCAAGGCCCCGTCTCCACAGCGGGTTGGTGAATTTGCATGTCCAACACCTTAGAAAATTTGTAGAAGCTGATAGAATAACGCTAAAACGTCCCCGAATAGATTGATGACAGTGTCAGCCAAGCAGGGAGCCTAGAACAGAGCCTCGGTGAAACCAACGGCTTCACCATGATTTCCTTCTAAGGGCGGCGTAGGAACCCAAACTTCGTGATAGAAACGCCATTAAAGTTTTGGATGTTGCACAGCAGATGGGAGTATCAGAAATTAGCGTTTATTTGCCGAAGAAATCATCTTTACATGGCGAAACCGCAAAGGTAAGACAAATATTACTGCTGTGGGTTTCAAAAGTGATTCCTTGTTGTGGTCATTCTTTGGCTCATATCTCCGCGGTGCTTTTACATAGCTGGTTGCTGGATGCATTTTTGGAATCGTCTGGGTCTCCGCTTTCGTTTGAGTGGTTGTTTGTGTGTGTAGCACAAAGCAGTGTTGTGTGAGAGCCAGAAATGTGGCGGCTGAGTTGACGAAAACATGATTTTATGAGTTTGTTTGCAAGTATTAATTTACGTGGCATCTGAGTTGTGATTGGTAAAAATAGTTTAGATAGCCTTGTAGTGCGTTATTACTATTTTTTCTGCAGTGTGAGTGCTGTTTAAGGTCTGTTTTTAAAAAAATTGATCACGAAGTCCCCCAATTGGGGGGCTTAAGGGGTTAAAGGCGGAAACTGTATAGAGTTGGCCCTAAAAAAAATTGCTGAATATAACTAGCTGAATCTCCTGGCCCAGACGAGTACTGGCAGAACCACCCGGAGCTCCACGACATCCCCATCTACTACGCCTCGTCACTGGCCAGGAAGTGCATGGCCGTCTACCAGACCTACATAAACGCCATGAACGACAAGATCCGCAAGGCCATCAACATCAACAACCCCTTCGTCTTCAAGCACATCAGCAACCTGAAGGTCAGTGAGCGCGCTCAGTCGGGCGTCCCGCTGCGGCTCAGCCGATCGCCGGGCGTCTTCGTGTTTATTTCTCGTTTTCTTCTTCAGAGCATGGATCACTTTGACGACATCGGCCCCAGCGTGGTGATGGCGTCTCCTGGTATGATGCAGAGCGGACTCTCCAGAGAGCTGTTCGAGAGCTGGTGCACCGACCGAAGGAACGGGGTCATCATCGCTGGGTACTGTGTGGAGGGAACGCTGGCCAAGGTGATGCAGACAGGAAGCTCTCACCCTCATCACAGACTTGGATCTAAGTACTCACCAACTCAAAACCAAAGTTAGGAAATATGAGCGATTAATTTACCATGAGTGGAGCAGAGGCTCCCTCCTTCGTCGTAACCAATTACGTTCACTTGAATACGTCTTTGGAGAAAATGTACTTTTAGGAGTAGTTTCAACTTTTTTATTTTAAAGTATCACTACTCTAACATGAGTAAAATGTCTGGGTGGAAAACAAACATTTTTTATTTATTTTTTTATCAAAAAAGTACACCACCTACAGCTTATTGAATGATATCACCTGTATGTACACAAGCTTTTTTTTTAATATATACATTAAATTCCATAAACTGTCCCTTGAAGTACTTTTTCCCTTGTTCTAAGATATATATTACATGTCCTTCTGCAAATATTCAAACTTCAAGAATTGATTTGATCCAATATGCATCAGATTTATTAGAAACCTTTTTTTCTGTGGCTGTTACCTTTAATTATATGCCAGTAATATAACTTCCTATTTTAGCTGTAAAAAGGGGAAATGATGTTAAACAACTAAACAACATTTTTGGACTTGGGAATCGAATCAATTTTTAATGGAAATGATTCATAATTGATTTTGAGATGGGTTTTTTTTTTTTACGGAGCACTAATTGGTATTCTATTGGAAAAAGTATATATTATATATATAATTTGCAGTCAGAAAATGCATTTTAACTTTCAACTTTGGCATTTAAAATTCAACTTTCTAAACAATTTTGCTGGGATCTTATTTGAAAATAAAATATTCATTTTCCTTTTATTTTTCATTTTAATTGAGTTATTGCCAAATGAGCACTGCTGGGTTGGAAAATAAAAAAATAAAAATTCTTGCTAACACATAGCTTTGTTTATTCTCAGATGGATTGTACTGAAAAACTGAAGTTCCCCTCGTTTTTTCTGATTCTGGTTGCAGCACATCATGACCGAACCGGAGGAGATCGCCACCATGTCGGGTCAGAAGCTTCCTCTGAAGATGTCCGTGGACTACATCTCCTTCTCAGCTCATACAGACTACCAGCAGACCAGCGAGTTCATCAGAGCCCTCAAACCTCCTCATGTGGTAATCAGGGCGCCGTCCCGATCCGAGCAGAAAACCCCAAGCTCCTGAAACGCAGACGCCCTCTTCATTTTTGGTTCTTAACCTGCAGATTCTGGTCCACGGCGAGCAGAACGAGATGGCCCGGCTGAAGGCGGCTCTGATACGCGAGTACGAGGACAACGACGAGGTCCACATCGAGGTCCACAACCCGAGGAACACCGAGGCCGTCACGCTCAACTTCAGAGGAGAGAAGCTGGCAAAGGTCCGTCCGAGCGCAAATATATAATCCTTGTTTAGATCTGGCGGCCCCTTAACTCCCAGCATTCTCTGCTGCAGGTGATGGGCGCACTGGCGGACAAGAAGTGCGCTCAGGGTCAGAGGGTCTCAGGGATCTTGGTGAAGAGGAACTTCAACTACCACATCATGACCCCATCTGACCTCTCCAGTAAGTATCCGTCTGGGTTTCTGTCCGGTCCATTCAGAGGACTGAACTACCCCTTTATTTCATCACTGACAGCTCTCACCTGTAAAATAATCCAATTTATAAACCAAATATTTCACAACAATCCTTCTTTTTTGTTGCATACTGAAACATGGCTCACTGCCTGATCATCTGTATATGTTAGGAGAAGGTTGGGTGTGTTTTAATAAATAAAATTACCAAAACAAAATATATTAAGGTGAGAAGATTAAGATTATGAGCGCCGTTAAAACATTTGGATAAAATTTGCTTCCTTACGTTACCGTTTGTCACATGACTAGCTTGAACTGAACCCTGGTGTCATCACCAACAGATGATCTTGAGGTGGTTACTCCTTTGCAAACGCTGCTGCTGGCAGGAAAGCAGGTTTAGCGACAGAAATCTACAGTCTTTGTACAGCAACTAGAGTTCAAGTAACAGCATTTTTCTAAGTTACATGAAAGAGAGCTAAAAAGCTAAAAAGAATCAGGATTTCTGTGCTACCTTGTAATGCGTTTGCAAAAAAATAGACCTGATGGGTTGTTTTTTTGTCAGAAATTCAAATCGGCTTTCTGACAACGAAAATGTTCCACTTTATTACGAATACGGCTGCATTAAATACAGTTTATGAGAGAACTGGAGAGAAACAAACTGATAAATAACAGGGCGAATGCCATGGTAACCAAACTGCAGGGCTTTCATTAGCTGAACAGTTTCAGTATTTACTGGGGTTTTCATTTCAAAACTATGGATGAAGAGACGTTTAACTCCAGTGCGTCAGCCTCCGGAAGAACATCTAAGGCCTAGTTTATGCTTCTGCGTTTTGACGGAGACGGATCGACGCAACGCCATTATCCATCAACGCAAGGGCTCTCCGTCACCTACGCAAGGACGCACGGAGTAGAGGCCCAAATTTTAACTATCTGTCGACTGAGAGCGTCTGCATCTGATTGGTCAGTTTCATCAACAGCCAGAGATCGCTTCACCAGAACGGGGCTCTATAGTCGCTGTAATCAGTAGTTAATGCAACGTTTGGCCACTACACGCTTTATAATGAAGGGATAACTTATCTAATTGGTTCTTTTGGCGATTTTGAACACAAGCAGATGTAGGAAAACAACAAAAAACGGCTGATGTGTTTGTTTCCATACGTTTCTAGAATATTCTATTAGCTGCACTTCTAGTAAAAAGCTTTACAGCTTAATCAAAACGTACTATCTGTCGTTGCTCCTTGACGAAGAAATGCGTTCACAAGCCTAGAAAAAACAGAAGCGAACGCTGTGATAGTAGGCAGAGACGCCATGAAAACTTAGCACCCCCTGCTGTCCTGCTCGAGCAACGCTGAAAAAAACAATAGAGAATGGAGAGGAAGAGCGGAGTACAATAAACATAAAACGTCTCCGTCAATACGTCTGTGTCTGAGTGGAAATTTGCGGTCGGAGAAGCATAAACTAGGCTTAAACCCCCATGAGAAGTAATTTGAGACAAAAATCCGAAACCTCATGACAAAAACCTCTGCGGCAATCCCACTATTTGATTACACACAAATGGGTGATCATTTCGGTTGCAAGTGGAGCAGCAGGACGATGTGAGACTAATGCTGCGTTCACACCAACCTCATTCGTCAGCGTCAGTTGCGGCAAGATTACATGTAAAGTCTACGGTCGAGTACGTCAGAGGTCCGTCAAAGTCTCTGCGGTGCGTTTTGTACGTTGGCTCCGTCAACTTCACTTGCGTTTTATACGGCAACGCAGAGGTTCAGCAGGCTGAACTTTTGACTGACCCAACGCAGTTAACGCAGTGCGGCAACCAATCAGAGCGTAGTGATGTCTCTATACACGTATCTTGAATGAAGCGGGATAAGGTAAAACATTTTCAACAATGGAAGACAAGCTGATCGAGGACGTCTGCATTCGCAGAGAACTTTACGATCCGTCCTCGTCGTCTTTGTATAGAGACAGGAATGTAAAAGAACTTGCTTGGATGAAGATCGCTGAAGAGATCGGGGTGTCGGGTAAGTTATCAAATCTTTTCTCAACGTAGTTATTGCCCGTGTCGTTCGCTCCTGGAGCAAATGGTTAAACTCCCCAAACTCAGAACGCATCTGAATAATGGGGTGAACCCACAAACGGCGCTGATGTAGCCGAAGTCGGCGTTGTCTAGCTTTGTTTAGCAAATAAAGCCAAGCCACTGTCTCTATACTATCCGCCATAATTCAGAACGTACGGCAAACAGAAGAAGCCCCGCCCACGCGTTCTTTTTTTCCTCAGATGCAAGTGCTGCATGCCATTACGATATGTGTCAAACTTCATCCGTTGGATGCGGTCTGAACGCAGCATCAGTGTTCAGGCCACAGGAGGTGAACTGTTCTATTTACCTACACACTTTGTAATAGCTTTTACTTTTTACCTACCTGACCAACAGGGCCACAGTTTGTGAGACTGAAGGAATTGGTTTCAAACCAGCAGCACAGGAGTGCCACAGGGAACTGTACTCTCACCATCCCTTTTCACTCTCTACACCTCAGACTCTCAGCATAAGACAGAGACCTGTCATCTGAAGAAATACTCAGACGACTCTGCAATTGTTGGAAAATCAGGGACTTAAAAAGGTTCAACAACCTGATAAAGAAGGCTGGTTCTGTTCTGGGGACGACTGTAGAACAACTGGAGATAATGATGCAAAGACGGATTCTTCATCAAATAGTAAAAACAAAAAAAAGATGGACAACCCTGAGCATCCTCTACACCAGGCCATCTAGCCATGTTTAAAAAAAACTCAAATATGTTCCTCAACTCGCTTAAAAAAAAATCTCCATCTACACGTAACCGGATAAATGTGTTTATAAGCACATAGACGTGGCAAAGCTGTAGGGGGCAGTAGTTCTCCCAAATCCTATCCGCTCAGAGTAACTTTCTGCTCTCTAATTTCTGCATGCAGCAGTGATAGAGCTGGTATAAACAGGCGAGCAAAAAAGCGCTTTGACAGTCGATAATACCAACGCGGCTTTCGGGAAAACTCCGGTTTCATCCGTCCACACGCAGAGACTGAAGAGGGAGAAAACGCAGATCTTCACTTTGGCTGAAGTTTTTTGAAACATCCGTTTTTAGTGCTGAAAATCTGCGCATGCGTGTGGACGACAGGCCGAACCGTAGAAAAATATCTTTGTTTTGTGAGAAACAGAGTGTGGACAGGGTGTGATACTATCCTACAATTCGTCTTCGGTCAGAGGCTTCTACAGTGTCGCTGCAACTCTGAATGTTACAGGAGATCCTTCCTGCCCAGAGCCATCATGATGTACAACAACTCCTTGAAGAACGAATTAATTCCTTTGAGCTACCACAACACTTTCTCTCTGTGATCATTAAAGGATTATTGAATTAGAATTTTACCTGCAGTTTTTTAAATTATATTTTTATTGTAATTCTCTCTCCAGCTTGTTTGGATTGAATATCATTTAAAATAAATATTATAGAATTAACTAAACGTACAGGTAAAAATGAGGGGTTTCACAATCTCTCTTATTTTTATCGAAATCGATTGAAATTACGTCACAAATCTAAAACACTATCGCGATCACGTCCTCCCATGTTTACATACTGTAGCGTCACTAGCGTCTCCCACTCGGACTGTTGCAAAAGTTAGCAGACAACAGTCTATTTACTCATACTTCAAACAATCAAACTTTATTTATAAAGCGCTTTTCAAACAAACAAAGTTACTCAAAGTGTTTTAAAGATTTAAAATAACCCCACAACCCCCCCTTCAAAAATAAAATAATCAATGCAAATACAACCCCCTCCCAACCCATCAGCCGCACTCACACACACACTTAGAAGCTACAAAAAGTGGGCTGAGTACAGATGATCCAGAGAATGTCATCATGGGAGCCGTCTGCATCAGCAGCAGCAGATCAACAGCAACAGCCAAGGCTCCGACCCAGGGCGCCCAGAGGAGGGAGGGCTGGTACCCCCACCTCCACCCAAGCGCTACATGGGGGGCACCCAGGCAGCCACAGCTGACCACCGCCCCCGATGCAGGGGGCCCCCAAGAGAGAAAACACTGACAAGAAAGATTAAAATACATTAAAATATAACGTTTATAAAATATAAAGTATAAAACAATAAGTGTAAAACAAATAATAAAAATGCAAAGCAGATTAATAAATAAACAGTTAAAAGCTAAACTAAAAATGTAATCAGGTAAAACATGCTGAGCGATTAAAAATATATTAATAAATAATAATTAGTTAAAGGCTAAGCTAAAAAGGTGAGTCTTGAGCCTGCTCTTAAAAACATGAACGTTCTCTGCGGCCCTGAGATCCTATATTTCCTCATCACAAGGAACCATACACCGCATTTTCCCTAACGATTAACCCTCACCAGTTCTCATACAACTCACAACACCACCTGGTAACATTATTACCCACTATATCACAATAAGAGCATCCCCTGTGAACATAGCACACCTCTACAGAGCACATTAGCTGACGATAGCAAGTAGCTATTAGCTAAGCTACAGTTAAACCATGTCTAGGACAGATAAAGAAAGAAGCAGCAGGACCAGAGCTAAAGCCGCTCCTTCTTCTCTCAAATCACCGGTGAGGAAATGTTGAGTTCCCCCGTGTTAAGTCGACATTCTCGTTGTAAACCAAAGGACCGCTGTTAGCTGTACATTAGCTTGTTTCTCTAAGCCAGCCGGAGCTGAAAGAGTCACTAGATGGCAGCCACCCTCTGTTACTAATCACTTCTGTTACTTATTTAAACAAGATTTTTACACTTATAATCTTAGCATTTTATCGTAAATAAAATAATATTGTAAATTAAATTATTTCAATGTGACCATTAATGCATTAATGCACAAGAATAATGGAAATTGCATCACTTATGTCCTAGAAAAAGAGATTTACTGTACAACATTTTATGAGTAAAGGCAAAATCATAGACTAGACTAGTGTAAAAATGGCGCAGAGCTCTGTACTGTGAGAAACGGGAAAAAAAAATAAAGAATTGAATTGTGACCCTAACATGGAAAATGTAATCGAAGATTTGGAGAATTGTTTCACCCCTAGTAAAAACTGACAGATTGTTTATTTATTTTTTAGCCCGTCGGTCAAAATGACAGAGAACAAAAATATCTAGCGCCACCTCTGCCTAATCGCCCAAAGATAGGTTGATGATGTTACTAAAAGTCATTTCTTTAACTTTATTTCATAAGAGAAATTTATGAATGACAGAGAAAGACTTTTCAATCAGATGATTACGTTTACATGGTGAATTATGAACATAGATTTTAACCTTTCTGAACTGAGCTTTGAACTAGTTCTTGTTGAGGCTGAACTGGAACAATACTAAACACCTTGAAATTAATGTTTTTGGAGATATGCCCAAAATGTTTTTTATCCTCTAATCTGAAGGAATGTGGGTTATGTTAAACACTCCTAGTGTTGCTGTACTTCCCCTAATCGTCAGTCGGAGTTGCTGAGAAAAATGACTCGCCTCGCAATTCTTTCCTGTGATTCCCTGAATGCATCCCCATCCACATTGAGTTAATGTTTCTTAATGGCTCTTTCTCTGTTCAGACTACACAGATCTGTCTGTGGGCACGGTGACCCAGACCCAGGCCATCCAATTCACCGGACCCATCTCCCTGCTGGTCAGCCAGCTGAGAAACCTGGCAGGTAAGTGTAGAAACCGCTCGGCCTCATCTGCCGTTCATCTGCACTAATCTTGGAAGTTTTTTAAGTCCGACTATTCCAAGACATAAATCCCACGTTGGAGTAGCCGAAATGTTTCATATTGTGGAAAAAAAACATCTTAAACTAGGAATGCACTCAGACATTTTAGATTCCCTGACCATAAAACACCTTTAGCAGCTGGATTCACTCTAGCCCCATTTCCACTAGGGCCGGTACGGTACAGTATGGAACGGGTAGTAGGGATGGGAATCTTACAACATCTCACGATTCAATTCTATTCCGATTCTTGGGGTGACGATTCGGTTCGGAAACGATTCTCGATTCAGAAACGATTCTCGATTCCAATAAAAAAATGTTTTATTAATCAATACTCTTTCATTCATCATTTGTGTTTGTTATACACACAACTTGATCTGCCAAGTGTCTGTGATGAAGTGAACCATGAATGTAACAGGGCATCAACACAAAATGGATTTTACAATCTATGTTGAGAGAAGGGAACTGTTCAAAAGTAACAAGACATGAAATTACAACTGGACATCACAGACCTTTTAAAAAAAATTTCTAGTCTTGGAAAAAAAAAATGCTGATATATTTTAAGAAAAAAATATCTAAAAATAAATATGTATTTTGTTTGTTCTTTGGTACGTAGTACTAAATACATTGAAAATATTTAGTATGCACCAAATGTTGCTTATCAACCATTATTAAACAGAAATGTATGGCTTATGTTATTATTTTCATTGTTTTTGTTAGAAATTTTAAAAGTCCTAACGTTATTGAACTCAGCATATATTTCGGACTTCCTTGAAAGCGCCACAGGTGTGCAGCGCTGCTGGATGTTTATATGTAGCTTATAAAGAAAGATCGCTCTAATATACTTGCAGATATATATAAAAAAAAAAAACTTTAACCAAGGGTGTCATTAGCATGGAGAAGACCTTTTAGACGGCCCAAACATTTACCTTCAGCAAAGACGGGGCGGGCTGGATTCCTCTTTCGTCTTTCATGCTGAAGCTTTAGCCTAGCGGCTACAGCTAGCTAGCGCTAGCCAACGGCGCATCAAGGTGGCCGTTGCATGACAAACACTACGCGAAGTGAAAATGTAAAAAGGTTCATAAAACGTATTTTTTAAGAATCGATTCTCAAACATTTCGGATCGATTCTGAATCTTGTTAAATAGGAATCGAGATTCAGACGCGAATCGATTGTTTCCTCACACCCTGAACGGGTAGGTTGTGTTTCCATTACCATCTCCAAAGAACTGTAGTGGGTGAGGACGTTTAGCTTAACAAAAGCTCCGGTAAAAATGATCTCGCTTCTGTTTATGAAGATTTAATTTTTGGAAAACAGGGATTTTTTTTTTAACCGATGAAATACTTGGACCTCCATAGCTCAGAGTGATGTTAATCTAGCCATCTTGTTTTACATGGATAGTTCTGCAGCTTGTTTTTAGCTGGACATTAAATTCAGCTCCAGGACAGGATGATTGCAATAAAAACAGCTTTTTGAAAATATTTTTTTATCACTTGCAATTTCTTCTTACAAAAGAAAAACAGGTAGGACATTTTTTTTTTTTAAATCTGAAATCGGATTTGGTATGGAAAAAAAAATCAGAGATTTAATTTTTAAGCCATATCACCCAGTTCTACCTCCTAGTGTTTCTGTAAATATTCACCATATATTCTGAACCTTTAATCCTGTAAAATAAGAAGGTTTTTGGCCCTTGTTTAATAATGTTAGCCAGGGGAATCATATTTTGACCCAAAGATAAATAGAAGTAACAGGGCATTGAAAAATCCGAATTTAAAGTTCTGCTCTGCCATTAAACTTGTGTTTTTGGTTTCGTTTATTGAAATACAAAACCTAATACAAAACTAAAGCAATTTAAAAAATAATCTAGAAAAATAGCCTTTTTTTCTGAAACAAGGAAGAATGTCTGTGAAAGACTTTCAGCGCCGCAGTAACGGGACGTGAACTTGGACCTACAGAACAGGAGTCACCAACACTAACCACTCAGCCAATGTGACATGACAAAATGCTTGGATTTAATAATAATATATTTACAAGATCCCCAGGTTGTTTAAAACGTATATAATTCGCGACTCAAACTGATTATTTATCATTTTAGGCTGCTTGTAATTAACTGCAGTGTTCTGCTTGTTTGAAACTTTAAACTACAGCTCACTCTGAGACAAACAAGCAAGTCCAGACCAATCAGCGGGTAGCGCTGCTGCGTAGGAGTGAGGGGTACATCATGTTACCGGACCAATCAGTACATAGGTGGGCGTTTCGGGTCGCTTGGAACCAAGGCAGAGGTAGTCCGAAAAAAGGGGTCGGCTCGGAACGGACGCAGGTTTCCGTACCGTCCTGGTGGAAATGGGCCCTCTGATAGCAATATTAGTTCAGTAGTTATTCACAAACATCCCCAAATTTAAATCACTTGTTCCTGAGCCCATTGTAGACATTTCCTGAACATTTCCTCAAAATTTAACGATTTGTTTTGGAGCTATGATGCCAACTAACAGACTGGTGAAAACGAAACCCTTCCGGACGGACAGAAATATTGATTTGGTGATTTTCCACACGTAGATTAGTATTGAAGACAAATATATGGAACTTTTTTTGTGCGTTTTCAAGACTTTTGCACCCATTCTTCCACCTTCTGTCCTTTCTTCAAAATAAAAAGCTAATTATTTTGTAGATTAAGAGCAGCAGCTTCTCTCTTTACTTCTCAGACCTCTTGTTTTATTCCCCTGCGTTTTAGATGAGGTTTAAAGATATGAAACATCCTCATAGGCCTGAACATAAAAAAAAAAAACTTTCTAAACCATCAGTAGATATTCAATTTTTTTTTGCTGTTTTTGTGGAGCACCAGCTGCTTTCCTATCATTAAGTGTGATCAGTCTGAGGAGACGAACCGGAGGTCGGAAACTCACCTGCAGCCTCCCCGGTTCTCTGTGCAGGTGACGTCGAGCAGGTGGAGAAGGCGGAGAAAATCACAGTGAAGATCTTTGAAAGCATCACTCTTGTTCATGAACCCGGCATGGTGCTGCTGGAGGTCAGACGGAGCAGGAAGCGTCCTGCTGCAACATTGTTTTATGTTCTCCATTCTCAGTCGCAGCGCCGCTTTAAATCTTTATTTATAATAAATCGTTCCATGGACATACGTCATCGTAGTTTGTAAAAAAATATAAAAAAAATTCTGATTCCTGGCCTATATTAAAAAATAAATAGGTTATACAGGTCCTTCTCAAAAAAATTAGCATATTCTGATAAAGTTCATTATTTTCTGTAAAGTACTGATAAACTTTAGACTTTCATATATTCTAGATTCATTACACACAACTGAAGTAGTTCAAGCATTTTATTGTTTCAATAATGATGATTTTGGCAAAAAAAAAGTCTAAAAAAATTACCATATTTCATCCGACCAACAAAAGAAAAGTGTTTTTAACACAAAAAAAGTCAAGCTTCAAATAGTTATGTTCAGTTATGCACTCAATACTTGGTGGGGAATCCTTTTGCAGAAATGATTGCTTCAGTGCGGCGTGGCATGGAGGCCATCAGCCTGCGGCACTGCTGAGGTGTTATGGAGGCCCAGGGTGCTTCGATAGCGGCCTTAAGCTCATCCAGAGTGTTGGGTCTCTCAACTTTCTCTTCACAATATTCCACAGATTCTCTTTGGGCTTTTCAGCAGATTGAAGCATGACCAGAGCTAAAGCAAAATCTCCTGATAGCTAAGCTGCATTGACCCGCCCTTGATAAAACACGGTGGACCAACACCAGCAGCTGACATGGCTCCCCAGACCAACACTGACTGTGGGTACTTGACACTGGACTTCAGGCATTTTGGCATTTCCTTCTCCCCAGTCTTCTTCCAGACTCTGGCAATTGATTTCCGAATTACATGCAAAGCCCAGTGCTGCTTCTCTGTGGCCCAGGTCAGGCGCTTCTGCCGCTGTTTCCCCATTTCCTGCACACGCCTGCTGTGCACGGTGGCTCTGGATGTTTCTACTCCAGACTCCGTCCACTGCTTCCGCAGGTCCCCCAAGGTCTGGAATCGGTCCTTCTCCACAATCTTCCTCAGGGTCCGGTCACCTCTTCTCGTTGCGTTTTCTGCCACACTTTTTCCTTCCCACAATCTTTTGCAGGTGTTTAGAGTTAATTAATTGATTCAGATGATTAGGTTAATAGCTCGTTTAGGGTACCTTTTCATGATATGCTAATTTTTTGAGATGGTAATTTTTGGTTTTCGTGAGCTGTATGCCAAAATCATCTATATTAAAACAATAAAAGGCTTGAACTACTTCAGTTGTCTGTAATGAATCTAAAATATATGAAAGTCTCACGTTTGTCAGTACATTACAGACAATTATGAACTTTGTCGCAATATGCCATTTTTTTGAGAAGGACCTGTATATATTCAATGAAATCCTACATATGTTCAACTTGTATGAAAGGAAGAAAATACAGAATGGCAAAAGTGGCAAAAAATGGCTGTAAACTTCAGAGTAGAAGGAAAACATTAATTCTCTTGGTTCACAAATATGGTAAATACATTCTTTTAAAAAACCCCATCAAATCTAGAAATTGAAACAGTTTCTGGCAGGATTTCACCAACTTCCATGGTCAAAATACGTATGAGATGAAGACTCCAGCAACGTGTTGGTCTTCCAGTACAGTTGTTTTTAGTACTTCAAGTGTTGCTGGAGTCTCATTCTCAAATAAATAAATATATTAATTTAAATATTAAGTGGCAAAATTACTTTACTATATTCCTGTTTTTGTTTTTTAACTTAAACATTTTATACCTCTTCCTTTGTCTACTTACTGTTAATAACAAAAATGCTTTATACGTTTTTAGGTTTTATTTTCACGTCAGACCTCTGTTTTAAAAGATAAACTTTTAAAAAGCTAAAGAATAAATTGAATTTTTATAGGGACTAAATCTAAAGTTGGTTTGTTTTGAGAAAACCAATGGGAAGTGAAGATTTGTCCTAAATATTCAGTGTTGATGTTCTTAAAACCAAATGTACGGAAGAACAGAAAAGCCATAAAATAAATCGGTAAAGAAATAAAATCACCCAAAAGAAGTAATTTTACATATGGCTATAGTTAAGGTGAAACAAATATGTTTTATATTCAGTGCTGATGAAAACATTATTTATGGCATTTTAGAAGTGCCAAACATTAAAAATATGAAAAAGAAAAACCTCAGAACACAAGAAAATATATTAATCTTCTAGTGGTTAACATATTTTATCTTTAAAAAATAAAATAATTGAATTAATCATTAGTTATAATTTTAAATTTATACATTTATACACATGAATTTGTATTTAATATATACATTTTATTAAGTATTTAAAAAATATCTTATTTACTGTTTTTGCTTGTATAAAAAAATGTAGTATTGAAATAAATACTGTAAACTGTGCAGCTGGTGAATTACGTTAATCTTATTTATATTTTCCTCAGTGGCTCGCCAACCCGCTCAACGACATGTACGCAGACGCCGTCGCCACTGTGGTTCTGGAGGTCCAGTCGAACCCCAACGCCCAGAAGTGTCAGTAAACGCAACACCACAGCCTACAGGTGGCGCTGTGGAGTCTCTAACACTGGTTTGTTTCGTTTCAGTCCTGGAGGCTAGGAGGGAGGCCTTCGACATAGAGGTGTTTGTGGAGCGTCTGGAGCTCATGATGCAGTGAGTCCGACGCGTTGCGTTTTTTTTTTCCGTAATAAAAGCCCGGCCGTCGTCGTGGTAACATGACCTGAGCGCGTTGTGTTTTTTTTTTCAGCGACATGTTCGGGGAAGACTGCGTGAATTTCAAGAGCGAGAGGAATCTGACCGTGACGGTGGACGGCGCCACGGCGACGGTCGACCCGGAAACCAGAGTGAGTACGAAAAGTGGGCGGAGTCTTCTGTCTCGGCAGGGTTTTTTTTTTCCTTAAGGTGGAACTCTCCTATCCAGTTCCCAACCTCCTAAAGGGGGCGCTACGATGATGATGATGATTGCTAAATGTTAGGGTTGTCAAACGCTAATTTTTATTTTTTAACCTAATTAATTACAGGGTTGCTGTGAATTAATAGTGACATTAACATTACTAAATATGACTAAAATCTAAATCCAGTTGCCGTAGCTTTTTTTTCATGCAATAAAGGAGAGATTTATAGAATTTTTTTAAACTCCACAATCACACATGACCATTTATCCTTTAGCCAGCTGCTAACACAAACTAACTGGCTAACATTTTCTGTATGTAAAGCTGACTGTTTCTTATTAATGTTGAACAACCCTGATCTTCCTCTTAATAGGACTATCCTACGACAACAGAATGATTTCAGTCAGAGGCTTCAACAGTTTAGCTAGAACAGACTGCTACTGTAGAGGAGGAAACACTGAGCTGTAGAGGTTCTGGTTCTGACTGGGATCACTCTGTTCATACTGGGAGAACCTGCCAGAGCTCCACTTAAACCCATTCAGAGTATGAGAAGATATGATGGAGAAAAGGCTGTTATATTTCTGCTGTTCTTTATTATTTCCACACAGCTGCTGATACACGGTTGGCTGATATAAATGTGAGGAAGGAGATGATATGTGTGATGTCATATGAAAAATAAGAACAAATAAAAGGTAGAAATAACCAAAATATATGAATAAACTTAATATTTGGATATCAGCAGCTGTTAAATATTAAATACATCAAATGTAATATAGACTAAGAAATGAAATGTCATGATTTACCTTTTTGCAAAAATGTAAACACTCAGGAGAAAAACTATAAATTCATCAATCCAAACAGGAATATGTGCTCTTATTGTGAAGGTCTACATAGCTACTTCCGCTAATGATTAGCACTAATTTAAGTCAGAAAACATTACTTTATCTGAATGATGCGCATTTTTAACGCAGCGAAACTTTACTATGAAATGTACTGAAGCTATACAGTGACCCAACATGCATAATTTAATATAAATACGGCGCTTTCTACTCGCGTTGCTGAATGGTCTGATATTTGAATGATCAGGTAGGAGCTATTTTACATCAAGCTTCTCCTGCTGTTTTTCTCTCATATATTGTTTTTAGGGATGTACCTGAATTATCCTTTATCTCTTTCTGCATTTTGCGTCTCTTTTCATTCGTTTCATTTGTTCAAGGTAATATGGCAAGTTGTGAGTTGTGGGGTGGCGCCCTAGCGCCCTCTATTGGCCAGTTTAAAGGCTTAAAGACTTGATCTAGATCAATTTAAAAAAGTTTCCTTATGTGATGTGTGAATGAACGCGATGAGGCTGACCTCGGATCTGTGACCTGCAGGTGGTGACGTGTCCAGACGACGAGCCTCTGAGGGAGATGATCGAAGTCGCCGTCCATCGACTCTTCGAGGCCCTCACGCCTGCTTTCTGACAGGCCACGCCCACTTTCTTCTTCTTCTACTGATTAACTACGTAGCTGTTCGTCAAAAGTCCACGATTATTTTTTTTGTACAAAATAAACACGTCTTTGACAGATTTCTCTGAGTCCCAACGTTCATCGGGAGAGATTTTTAACACACTGATAACCGAGATAAAAGTTGGCTATGAATGTGGTCTAACTGGTAGCAGTATGATATTTGCATTATTTCCAAACATTTGCACCTTTTGAATATACAGCTTAAAGTCCTTCAGTGTTTAGTTTGACCCGTTTTTTAAAGAAACCTCATTGATTAGTGCTTTATTTTTTATTTTAACTTCTTGTGGAACAGGTATTATCTTATAAAACCGACCTGTTAGGATTATATGATACTTATTAATATCGCCCAGCTCTGATTTCAAGGCGATTGCATGACTCGGCTAAATAATATTCACCCACCGGACGTAAATTAAGTTATTTAGCTGTTTCCATTAGGCGAGCAACTCTCTAAATCCAGGCTTACTTTCACAATCCTGACTTAATATCCCAAAATTCAGTTGCAATAACGAGGTTAACCTGAAGCCCCGCCCATTCACCGTGGCAACACATGCTGTTACACAACCCTGCTCAGTGGCAGGCTAGCTGTGAGGCTTATTTTAGCTTGTAGCTTTTATTTTAGCTTGTAGTTATTACTGCAGTTGCAGTTTCCTGTTTTGGTGGCTGAATTAGCTCAGATTTCCGTTTTGAAGAACATTATTGCGTTGACTCTTTACTCTCCGCCAGAAAGTTTTTGTTGCCCCATGTCGCTCCTGACACGAAGCATAATTAATACTAGAAAATAAATCACTTTTTTGTCTAAGATAGAGCCATAACAGCATCACGCTGTCCTGTCTAAATGTGATTAAAATAGCCTTTTAAAGTACCTTACAACTGGTAACAAAATACATATGTAAAAGGAGATGCCATCTTAACATTTTGAAGACTTGAAACTGACCTTATTCAGTTGTTGTATATTTTGGTCTAACTTTCGTTCATAGAACAGGATAAACCTGGCAGGAACTGTTAGACTAATTCGATTCATTTGTTCGGTTTTATTTTTTCCGAATTGTTCCTCAGGGCTCTGTTGCCCAAAACGAGGAGCGCAATCAAAATAAATGGAAACATGGTGTAAATTAAAAACTTTTTTTTTTTATAGAGAAAATACATATTTCAAATTCTACAACAACAATCGTCTCCATAAAGTTCTCCTTTTTGGCCCTGTAAATTTTATATAAGTGGAAAACAACCACATATGAAAACAGAAAAACAGAACTATAACATGTAACATTATTTCACATATAAAATTAGATATAGAATTGTGTGAAAATCACTCCTATAGTAGGTATTTATCTTTTTTATGTTTCAGTTAAAATTAAGCATCCATTTTCTGGCATATTTCTCCCATTTTTTTGTATAAAATGTCCATTTAGATTCATAGAAAATTTTATTTTTTTTCCTCCTACTAATAGTCCTTGTCACCTCATTCCATTCTTCTATAGGCGGTTCATTTTTTTCCTTATTGCTTATATCCAATAGCATGTTCCATTCCTCATCTCTTATAACAAGGCTTTCCTCTTTTTCCAGTTTGCCTTTTATATATTTTGTTAAAGAGGTTATTCAGACTGCAAATACATTTTTATAGAGTTTTGAAATTGCTCCCCTTGTAAATTCTGATTTATATCCCTTTATGAAACATTTGAATAGGGCAGAGATGTCCAAACTTTTTGCTACAAGGTCCAGAATCATCAAGTTAAAATTGCCACAAAATGGGCCACAAAAACAATGTTTTTTATAACGTTATTCTTTTTTTTACTGTTTAACAATAAATTAAATGGGTAAGATTTTAAGAGAACACAGAGTAGGAATTCTTGTAGAAAAGGGATTTTTAAAGGACTGTAGATTCAAAACGCACCACTTTCCATTTCAAAAGAAATAACATTAAAATTGCTTTCAAATATTTCAGAGGGGCTTAAAAAATGAGCGGGGTTTGAGTCACTTTTTCTTTGCAAACTTGTTATTCTTTGGTTGTCTCTACGTCTGCTTTTGCGTTAGTTGCTTACACAAGGAAATTAAGAAAGCAAAATTTTTTTTTATTAAATAATGAATATTTATTTTGCCATTGATCATTTTCTAATCCTTTTAATTTGTCAAAATATATGTCCTTGTAAAAGAAAGTCTGCATCAATAATTGGTGTTTTGGTGCCAATTGCTGGAAGTACACATTTTAAATGGGGGTCAAGGGTCGTGCAAATTCAGTCCAGGGGACGTAAATTGGCCCCTGGGCCAAACTTTGGACATCCCTAGATTAAATATCGACCAGAATCTTGCTTCTCCAAATCAAAATGTCCTTGTATTTTCTGAAGGCTGTTTATCTGATTGCCTTGTGCTAAATGGATATTATATATATATATATATTTATCATACCTTTTTGTGATCCAGAATTTAAATCTAGTGTTTTATTAGGAGAAAAACCTAAATCGATTTTATTGCCCTTTCCAATTTATACGTTCTTATTAGTTCTTTCCAAACTGTTGGTACTGATTTTACCCATAGATTTTCCGGACTATTTATCGATTCTAAGCGTTTATTTTCTGCCAGCATGAATTACATGGGAAAACAAATACAGTATACATTTAATCATATTTGGGGGGGGTACTTATTGATATATTTTATTAAAATGCACCTGATATATTAGATGCGTATATGGTATTCTGTTATTTCCAAACCTCAGCTGTTCTATTTCATTTTTATTACATATATTGAGTTATGCTCAAATCGATCAATTTGTAATTTTGCATTAAATAAAACAACCTCTTCCGTTAAATAAATGTCAAGTTTTACAGACAGATTTTTGTGTTTATTGTAAAATGAAAATGTCCAAACGCTTTTCTGAACAGTAGCTTTTATTTATTTTTTTTAAGTAAAATCCTTAGTTTACGAAAATTCGAACAAAAGTTAACATGTAAAAACCACAAAGACACAACATCCCAACGTACTGCAGGTCATTTAAACACTAACAGCTGTTTAATACAGTAAAAAACACAAAAATACAACATCTAATGAAAGTTTGGTGTACGTCTTTGGTTTCAGTGCAGACGTTTAAAAATCTGTTTAAAAGAAATGACAGATTGAAGGATATTTAAAATATCTGTTTTAGAGCTGAAAATCTGTAACACAAACACAATGTGTAAAGCATTGTTTCAACCAAGCTTGTTCATTAAGTTTCTTTAGCTTTACTTGGAGACCAGTGCAGAAAATACCTGAAAACTACACCAAAGACCAAAATATAACTTTTCCCATTTCAGATAGAAAAAAAAAACGATAAAAAGCTCCATCTTAGACGAATGGGTGAAGTTGTATTTCTAATCCCACATATTTTAAATCTAATCGAACCACAGTCGGCTACACAATGTTTCGAGGAAGATACTTGCAAAACTTACTCAATTAAAAAAATAGTTTTTATTTAACCATTTTTTCTTTCAAGTTTTATAGGAAATTGGACAAATATTTTAATCTTTAATTATGCTGGACTCTTGTTTTAAAGAATACTTTTTGGCATGGTTTATACATCCCAGGTTTTCACATTAATGTGTGTTGCTGGTTTTTGCTTCCGAAGCTTGGTGTCAATGCGAGTTTGCACAAAACCACCAGATCCCCTGTGACTGAGTGTTGGTGGGTTATCACTGGTAATTAAAAAATTAAAATAGAGATTTCTTCTCTTGAAATTATTTAGATACAAGTAGCTTTTCGTATCTTTAGATCGCAAACTTGTTTTAAGTGTTTCAATGTGTCCTTACGTCAACTGAAAATCTCAAGCTTGTGTTATCTTACGAACGGTTTATTTTGGATGAACATTTTGCTATAACTTGATGCTAAATTACATATGTAACCTTGAATAATTAAAGGTCTCATCCACTGAGAAGCAGAGTAATACTTGTTTTTAAAATAAGATTAGTTACTGCGGGTTTCATGTGCATGTTGCACTGCCTGCGTTATCCACTGAGTCCGAGAAATTCAGTCCTTTCTACGTCAGAGAAAATTAATATTCCTTGGCTTGCGACCACCCACAGGAAGGCGGTACCGATTTTTTGCGGCCAGGACAGGGAAGTACCCATCTCGGCAAGTAGAAGCTAACTGTTAACAACCTGGCTAGTATAAGCTTATGTTATGAACTCAGCAAGTTGAAACCAACCATTAACAACTCTGCTAGTAGAAGCTAGCTATTTGCTACTCTGCTAGCAGAAGCTAATTGTTTGCTACTTGGCTAGTAGAAGCTAACTTTTTGCTACTCTGCTAATAGAAGCTAACTGTTTGCTACTTGGCCAGTAGAAGGTAACCGTTAGGAACTTGGCTAGTAGAAGCTAACCCTTCAGGAACTTGACAAGTGGAAGGAAGGTAACCATTGACAGCTCAGTTAGTAGAAACTAAATGTTAGCAGCTTGGCTAGTAGAAGCTAACCATTAGGAACTCGACAAGTGGAAGGAAGGTAGCCATTAGCAACTCAGTTAGTAGAAACTAAATGTTAGCAACTCTGCTGGTAGAAACCAACCATTAGGAACTAGGTAGATGGAAGGAAGTTAACCATTGACAGCTCACTTAGTAGAAACTAAATGTTAGCAACTTGGCTAGTAGAAGCTAACCATTAGGAACTCGACAAGTGGAAGGAAGGTAGCCATTAGCAACTCAGTTAGTAGAAACTAAACGTTAGCAACTTGGCTAGTAGAAGCTAACCATTAGGAACTCAGGTAGTAGAAACAAAACGTTAGCAACTCTGCTGGTAGAAACCAACCATTAGGAACTAGGTAAGTGGAAGGAAGTTGACCATTGACAGCTCACTTAGTAGAAACTAAATGTTAGCAACTTGGCCAGTAGAAGCTAACTCTTAAAAATTCAGGTAGTAGAAGCTAACCATTAGGAATTTGGCTAGTAAAAGCTAACCTTAAGGTAATCGCTAAGTTGAAGGAAGGTAACCATTAGCAACTCAGTTGGAAGAAATTAAACGTTAGCATCTCTGCAATTAGAAGCTATCGGTCAGCAACTTGGGTAGTAGAAGCTAACCATTAGTAACTTAAATAGTAAAAGCTAACCAATATGAACTCGGCTAGTAGAAGCTAACCGTTACCCCACAACATGGTGAAAAACTTGCAGGCTTGTATTATTTGTGGAGATAACGCACATCATGGTCTACAGCAATTCCTTGAAAAAGTAATTAGCAATGAGCTACAAGAACACTTAATTTTCCCTCTGGGATCAATTAAGTATTTTTGAATTTAATTGAATCACTTTGCGTTTTTTTTTTTTTTTAACCAAAGAAGAGCTGAGGGAGAAAAGGTTGGAATTTGTTTCTGGACCACTAGTGAAGTAAGTTTAGTTAGGTATTTGTTCAAAGGCAGCGTACAAGTCGCGCTGTTAGTTAATCAGAGACGAGACATTTGCATATTATCATCACGAAAAGTGACCAGCCCATATAGGGTTATATGACACTATGAACAAAAAAAGTGTACATTTGCAAAAACTGTATTTCACACAACAGGATAATGTGCGGATTGTCTTCGTACCCCCACACTCTATAAATTTTGCCAACATAAAAATCTCTCTCAAAAGGACAACTTAACAGGTCCCCCCTCTGATAACCAAAGCTAATCAGTATTTGGTTCTTTAGATATTTTTAAACATGGACATTCTCAGACCAATATATAGTGGATAGTAAAACAAACAATCTTGAATCTCATGAATATTGATGAGTAAGATTCGAAATCCTGATGTTTCCTACCCACCTAGTCCTCTGGCAGACTGTCATCTCCTGAAACCGGAGCGAGCGAGAATTTTTTCCCCCTACAGAAAACGACTCATAAGGCATTCAAGACCACAGCAGATTTACTTAAAAAAAACGAGTGAATGAGACCTTTAAATAATTTGGTTATATCTTTTGAGGTAAATATCTCACTTTGTTGAGGTAAAGCGCAACACCCCAAGTCAGGAAAACATTACAAGCTATTTTAAATGTGATCAAAGTTTCACTCTCCCACTATCCTCAGATGAGACTAAAAGCTTTTTTTGCTGTTATATCATTTTATTTTATTACAACATAACTTGAGCTTGTTTGTTGTAAAGCGTTTTGTTTTACAGATTATAATGAAGCCTGACGGTTGTCTTGGTGGGCTTAACCACAATCATTTAAACTTGTCTTGATAACTTTCTTCACCTCGTTTCCTGTTATGTTTTCCAAAATAAAACAGAAAATTTGTTTTGTATCTGGAAAAATGGGAATAAATCACAGCAGGTACAGCTGTTCTTATTTTTAATATGTGAAATGTTCAGAGTCAAAGTAAAAAAACGCCTCAAGTTTTTCACAAACCACTTCTCAAGAAGTCAGATTTTTTTTATCCTCTGGAACATTTAATTCATAATTATAATTTTCACTCCTAAAATTTCCAATAAAACAAAAGCGTCTTTAAAGAGGAATATTTGCTCTATGATTAGTTTATTTTCCACATGGCTTCAAGTCTTTACGTCGGCATTTTTTCGTTTTGAACTAGTCCTGTTTGTGAGAATAGTTCGAATATTTACACTTTACGTATGAAAATTGATTGGATCTGTTGGGTTATCATTCTGATAACTCACTGCTGATTAAAATAATATAAATAAAAAGCTGAGTTTTATATCAAATGATTTCAATTATTCAAAGAAGGATGCATTGTGTTAATAGGTTGAGTGCAAATTTTAAAAGTTGTACCATTTAGGGGAAAAATGAGTACAGCATAGTTTAAAAAAAATAATTAATACACAAATCAAACAGATTATAAATCGACACCAGCCTCTGTGTTTTTGAACATGAGAATAAAACCAAATCGAGGCTTTGGTGTGTTACCTGAGACGGGTGATAAATGTCTGATGATCGGGAGACGAGTTTAGAGACGGATGATGGGGAGCAGCGCCCCCTGGCTGTGTCCCTCAGCACTGCGTCTCCTTGCTGTCGATCTGGCGTTGCCTCTGGAGTCGGAGCAGCTTGGACTTGTCGATGCGGCTCATCGGGTTCCTCTCCGTCAGGTCCTCGAACGAGCGTCGAGCGGCTCCGGCCGGTCGCCCAAACGCCTCCTGCAGCTCCTCCTCGTCCAGGTGGGAGTCCGAGCTGGGGTCCTCCAGGATGGTGGCCATGTGGGGGGCGTCCGGAGGCGGAGAGGCGTGGCTCGAAGCCGGGCCGGCGCTGAAGACCGGCGGGGTGCTGGCCTGCTGCGGGCTGATCGGCGGGAGGCGCACGGAGGCGGCCGGGAAACTCAGAGGTTTGAAGATCCGAACAGAAGCAGAATCCAAGCTGCTCAAGAGCTCGGCATTCTGGGAAACAAAACGGTTTTGAGTCAGAGTGGCGATGAAGGACTAGACAACTTTACCCTGAATTAGTGCTAGACGATACGGCCTCAAATCTATATTGTGATATAATCTAAAGCATGCGCAGTAAAAATATTTATTGCAATCTTTTCTTTATGCATGTCAAAATGACTGAACATTCTCACTTTACAGATCCAGAATAACTTCAGAATGCCATTTAGATCACATTTACGGTGCAAAATGAATTCGAAAAAATTTAAAAATCCCCCCCCCCCCCCCCTCAAAAAAAAAAGCTGCTCAAAAATTGCCCCAACATTAACAAAGAGTAAGATATTTTAAATAAATTAAAAGCTAAATATCATGGAAACAAAGTTGTCCGCTTTCTTGGTCATTTACAAAAAACAAAGCTGCACATGTTTGAATTAAAAATGCTTCAAGTTTCAACAAGTTTCTTTTCCATTAAATGGAAAATAAAACGCATTTTAAAGTTGCAATATCTAGCATAAACACAAACGCTGACCATCAGTTTTTATCAGATACAAAGTACTTCAACACAACTAGATGACATCATAAAAATGCAGAAATGTGTTAATGCGGTATTGTCAAAATCTCTACTGTTGCTGACTATAATCCTAAAGTGACTCTTCACTTCTCTGAGACAAAAAAGACAAACTATTAAACTGAATTAAGACATTTTCTCTACATTGTTTTGTACGTGGAGGTGACACTGGTGCTGGGTTTGGTGCTGCTTTACAGATTGACCTAAATATGACGGATCGTAGCTCAGGAGCTGCTGTCACTGGGGGAGTAGTTGGTCGTTCAGCTGTTGCAAACTACGTCAGCGCATTGGTGTTTCTCTTAATGATTTCAGGGAACGATTCCCTTGCGTCTTTCAGAGTTAAATTACATCTTCAGGTTATATCCGCCTTTGTAGATCTCATAGTAACCTGGAGTCGAGTTTTCTTCCATTTTTTTCTCTCTGCTCGTCGGAGCTCCCGTTTTTCGCTACGCACCAGTGGATCGCTACTCCGCTGAGACTTTTTTCTACCAGAGACGATTTAAACTTTAGAGAAATGGAATCACCGACATCTGAAACGTCATCCACCAGCTTGTTTACTGGTTTTGTGTTGGAGGATGAAGGGGATGGGGGTGAGATGGGAGAGTACATTTTGTTTAAAGGTTTCAACTGAACTGTCCCCTTCTTTACAGTGATCTCATTTCGGCTAGATAGTTTAGCAGAGATTGTTCTTTGAAAAACAAAAAACAAAGAAAAGGTCAGATAACACAATCCAACTCGGTGTTTGGATTGCTAATAAAAAAAATAGGTTTTAACTTCAAATAGACGGATGTGAAATGGAGCAAGCGACAGAACATAAGTTTCTTGGAATAATAATAGATAAACATGTATATAGAAAAGTTGCAAGAAGCACTTATGTTATGAAGACAGCTCGACAATATTTGGATTATAAATCACTCCATGTCCTCTTATTCATTAATTTATCCTTATTTGATTTATTGTGTAAAAGTATGGAGTAAAAACTCCTATAAAAGTTCAGTCATACAGCTGTGCAATGTAAGTAATGGAGAACACGCTAATTTGTTATTTATACATTCAAAAATACTGAAATTCAAAGATTTAATTCAATTATATATACAATACTTAAGTATTAAGTGCATAAGAAGTTATTGCGGGATAAATTACTAACCTTATTTATAAAAACAGATAAAACGTGACTTCAGATATAAACTTACATTTAGGCAGACATACAACATTAAAATATATCTTTTATTTCTGTTATTGGTGTAAAAGTGTGGAACATGTTATATAAAAATAAAATATAAAATATATAAAATAAAATAGATTAGATTAAAAATTTTAATCTAATTAATTAGAGGCTTTGTAATTAATTAATCTAAATTAACCGCATTTTAATTGCACATAAATATTTGATCTGAGAAAAGTGAGAATTTTCTTCACGTGTTTTTAGTGTGAATAATGACTGAATACATAAGTTTATAGAAAAACCATCATTCTGTCAGAACAGACATGAAACGGGATCTGCTCCTTTCTCTGCGCACCAGCAGTAATGGGTGAGAGTAAAATGCGATTAAAAAATTTTAACGCGTTATTTTTGTGTAATTAATCTTAATTAACGCGTTAGAGTCCCGGCCCTATATATATATAAATATATATCTAAAAAAATACTAATTGATTTATAAGGAGGAGGAAGAAAATTCTTGATTGGTGTTGCATTTGACTAAGTTACGGAATATGCAAAGTGTGTGACTTGTGGTGTAAATCGGAATAAAAAGATGTTATGAGAAAATAGCTTTGTATCACGGATACAAGGAAAATAAATTTTATCTGAGAGTGTTGTGTAAAATTGGAGGGCTTATATAAGCTAGTAGAGCTTCTTTCACTTCCCATTGACCATGTTTTCTATATGTAATTTTAAACAATTTATATTACAAATAGTTTATTGTTTTAAATGATCAATAAATCTGAATCTGCTCCTGCTAACAATCTATGCCGGCTGATACTCACGCTGGAGAAGAACAGAGACTTGGTGGTCTCTTCATACTGCATATCCATCTTCTTGTCCTGTAAGGGAAGAGAGAAGAAGCGGATCAACACCAACAGCTTGGAAGTGGAGCACGAGGCGGCTAAACGGGAGCGACACCGACCACGCAGTGCACCAGGATGCTCAGGGGAACCCAGAAGAGGAGCGAGAAGGCCACCACAGAACCCACGATGTTGTCGGCCAGGAACTTCCTGAAGGTGTTGATGTCGAGTTTATCGATGAAGTCCCACAGACGTTCCACCACGTCCTGCACCTGCTTCATGCACTTCCCCTGTACAGACGGGAAAGGACTCGTCCGGGTTAGCCGACCTTATGGTTCATCCAGAGCCGTACGGGTCTGGTACTCACCGCTCCGTCGCAGAAGCCCACGGTGCAGGGTTTGCCTTTCCGCAGGTACACAAAGTCGCCTTTTCTGTCCTTGAAGGGGCTGCAGATCCCGTTTCCATTCCGACAGCAGACTTTACAGGACGAGTTTGTTTCTAGGAAGTAACCAGAAGCTCCAGTTTTATTCCCTAAATCCACCTCAACTAGCGCTATGTTGGAAAGAATAAAAATAGATTCTGAATTGATTCTTATAAAAAAACTCAATTCAAAGAATCGAGTCGATTCACAAGTAAAAAAATCGGTTTTAATTGTATAACAGTTTTTCCTATATTAACAGTTAAAATAGGAATTAAACATCCAGACAGCCATTTTAAAGCTCTAAAAGTGTTAATGTTTTTTTTACTAGTAAACCGTTACTAACCCCCTGTTAAGCCATTGTAAACATAATTAAAATATTTCCGCCCAAAAAACCCAGAATTTCTCAGATTAATTTTACACATTTCTCAGGGGAAAAAAATAGGAAATTCTCACGATGTCACAAAAGTCGTAAGATTACGATTTAAAAGAAAATTTTAAGATTAATTTCAGATATTTTTTAGGTAAAAAAAAAAAAGCAGATTTCGCTAATGTAGAAAATTTGCAAGAAAAAAATAGAACATTTCTATTAGGGTATACTTTTTTTTATATTGCTGACTTTGTAAAGTAAAAATAAATGTCAGAAAAAAAAATGTATGCCTTTAATCATAGGAGTTTTTTTTTCTTACGAATTTTCTACTCTTCTACTTCAGAGGATAACACTTTATTCCTAGAAAATATCTAAATGTAATCCCAAAATTTCTGTCTTTTAACTCGTACTTTTACGTCTTTTGTGACAGAGAATTTCAGAGTTTTTTTCTGGGAAATATGTCCAATGTTTATGTTTTTTGGGCAGAAATTTACTCCAAATTATTTTTCTTTTGTTTAAAATGGTCCTAATAATAAATTATAGGCATATAATTAAGATAACAGCTAAAAAAAAAAGTTTTTAACAGCACTGACATTTATCTATATGGAACTGAATCGGATCGAATTGTGATAATTGATTCTAACCTTTTTTAATCAGAATCAAATTGATTCTTGAATCGATACCCAGTCCTAATGTCAGGTGTTTCTTATCATTTATCAGAGTTGAGAACTAAAAATTTCATCAAAAGTTTTCTGTTTGTTTATATCTATATAAATCCCCAAATAAAATTCTACTTTTTTATTTTTTTATTTAACACTACTGCAAAGAACATTTGTAATGATAACACCTAACTTTATAATTAACACAATCGAAAGTTATTTTTATTATAATAATTAAACTTTGAAAAATAAAATGTGATTTATTATACCCAATTATCAATAGTTTTAACTTTACTTCAAAAATTCATAATAAATTAGGTTAAAAAAAGAAAAAAAAGAGGCTAATTTCTAAGCAGCATTTAATAGTAACGATGATAAACAGCATGATCAAAACTTTTATTTAAAAATATTTAAATATACATAAAAGTAATAATATTTATAATATGAATAAGAAAAATATATAACAGGAAAACTTGTAAACAAACTAATGTTGCATTAAAAAAGTTGTGATTATTGTAAATAAGCAAAAATATTTCATTGAAGTAATGAAAATGCTACCACTACTGCAATAAAGTTACTAAGGAACTTAATAACAAATATAATGATAATAAATAGTATTATTGTTGTTTCCCACTGCATGGCCCTTTTTTAGAAGAACTTTGCTGTTTTACTATTTTGCCACTGAACAAATAATGTAATTTTATTTAAAAAACAAAATCAAACTAAATTATAGAAAAGTCTAAAAGCTAATTTTAATAAAACAGTTCCTGGTTCGCGTTTAACTTCCTCGGGACTAAAAGCTTTGCTCTGCAGATTGAAAGGATGCAGAGGGAGCTCATGGTTTGGTGTGCGGCGTTACCGTTGCAGGCGCAGGGCTGCAGCTGCAGGACCACCTGACAGAAGGGAACACACTCGCCGCCACGGCATTCCCCGTTGTCCAAGCACACCGTTTTATCCGGAGCGTTCTCTGGCGGAGGACACCCGCTGCTGTTTCCTGTTGGCAAGCGGAAAAAAGGTGGAAAAAGATCCAGTAATCATGCAGGTAAGGCTGAAGCTGTCTCACTGTTGGAGGAAGGTGTTAAGTTGGCTTAAAAAGATGAAATTATCCTTAGGTGTTGAATTAACAAGACACGTGTCAGGAAATGTTCAAAAGCCTACAACTTCTCAAGACAACTCTTCTTGGGTTCAGAGAAACTGTGAGGATGAAGCTGCAACATGGCTGCACCAGTAGCATTATTTGTGTTACAATAACTACGGTTACACACTCGCATGGTGAGACCTAGACAACTCCATGCAGCCATGTTGCAGCACTCAAATCAGGCGTTAAATCTTATTGGACCGGCAAAAAAACTTCAGTTATTCCAGATAAATAAAGTTGTTTTTCTGACTTCCCAATGGCAGTAAATATCTTGCTTTATATATTGTAAATTTAAGCCTTTAATCATGAAAATGTCTTCGTTTTAAATGGTACATTTCTGACTGTTCTAAGTTAAAATAGAATTTCAGAGTTATTCTGGAAAATATGTGGCATCAATCTCAACATTTCTGAGTTTTTGGGACATAAATTTACTCCAAACATATGTTTCTTTTGTGTACAATGGCCCTAACACTGCGTGGTACGATTTAGAACCCAGAGTTTTTTGGAGTACCCAAATATTTTACTCGTATAAGAGTAGCACCGCTGCAACGTATCTTTACTCAAGTAAAAAGTAGGCATCCAAAAAAATTACTTAAGTATGAGTAAAAAAGAGTTAGACAAAAAAGGCTACTTGAGTACTGAGTAACATAAATAAAATTATATTATGCAAACACAAATATTATGCTTTGGGCAAATTGTGGTATTTTAAATACCGAAATAAAGAAAATTAATGTAAATAAATAACATTAACAAAAGAATACATAAAAAAACGTGAAAATTTGAAAACGTATAATTCAGAAATTTTTATATTTATTAGACATTTTCAAGAAAAAAACTGGAAAATTCTCTGCCAAAGTCATACATTTGCAAGAGAAAACTCCAAAAAAAAGTGTATTAATTGCAGATATTTAAAAAAAAAAAAAACGTGAAAATTTGCTGCAGAAAAGTTGAAAATGTGCATCCAAAAAAATACACGAGTGTGAGTAAAAAATAATTAGACAAAAAGGCTACTTGAGGTGCTGAGTAACATAAATAAAATTATATTATCATGCAAAAAAAATATTTTATGCTATGGGCAAATACTAAAAAAAAATTTATGTAAATAAATAACATTAACGAAACAAAACATTTTAAGCATTATAAACTTTAAGCTATTTTCAATATAACACCAAATATATCCAGTATATAAAGTTATATAAAGTACTTTCAGTGTACGGTGTTTAGCGTATACTTACTTGACCTCTTTACACAACAACAGAGTTTTGTGCAGAAATAGTTGATCTCCTTCAGTAAAGTGTTTGTGTGTGTCACTCACTGTGGGAAGAGCCTCTAGGAATTTTACTCAAGTAAGAGTATCAACACATGATTATAATATTACTCAAGTAAAAATAAGAAGTATGGAGAAATAAAGCAACTCTTAAAAGAACATTTTGTCCAAAAAGTTACTCAAGTAAACGTAATCAGTAACTACCTACTGATTTATCGCTGCTGCCATCTAGTGGTTGAATGTGTAAATCGAGGCTCAGATTGAAAAGGGTAAATTCAAGATGACTTAAATGCTGATAATTGAAAAAGTGAGGAAAACACAGCTTCATTATCATCAACACAGACTTCTAAAAACTAAAGGAAACCATTCAGGTTTAAAGGAAATTAATTCAGGTGATTATCTGGGAGTGCTGACCTGTGCAGTAGGAGTGGCCCTTACAGGTGGCGTCGATGGGCTCCTGGCAGACTGCGCCTCTCACCTGGAACCTGCAGTTTTTACAGCAGGCGCTGTTCCTGTCACTGAACAAAGAGAGACGGTGGATCAGAGAGGCAGAGCTGGACCAGGGTGGGGGGCGTCAGGCCGAAGGGACCCGTGTACCTGCACTGGGCTCCGTCCCTCAGCCGGCACTCCTGGGTGCAGCAGCGGTCCGAGTTGTAGTTCAGCAGGCCCGGGTCGCACTCCTCGCCTTGCTCCACCCGGGAGTTCCCGCACACGTTGACGTTCCTCTCCTTGAAGCAGGACGCCGCTTTGGAGCGCAGCCGCTTCACGATGGAGCGCTTGCTGCAGTTGGAGAAAAGCTGAAGGAACGGAGGGTGGGGTGGGGGTGGGGGTGGGGGGGCATAGAGCGTCAGGTGTCGGATGAACCCAAAATCCGTTTCGTGTCGGGAGAGAATGGGGGGGTTAGACGGCGCGTTCAGGCACCTTGTTGTTGGCGTGGTCTCCGCTCACGGCGATGGGGTACATCACGTACTTCCCGCCCTGGTCCTCCCGCGGGGCGCAGTATGGAACGTTGTCCGGGTCGTGCTCCGCTCCGAAGTTGTGGCCCAGCTCGTGAGTCGTCACCAGGTCCGCTTCCTGCGGGGGTGCAGCACACGCGTCACTACAGAGCTGGACGTAACCAGGTACAGTGGGCAAAACCAAGCGATTTACAAGATCCCCAAACTACGAGGGACAAAATGAGACGAAGAATCCACAGGATCTCATTTTTAAAGATTTTATTTGCAAATTATGACGGAAAATAAGTGTTTATCACCTACAAACAAGCCTGTAACTTCTTTTGTAAGAGGCTCCTCTGTCCTCCACTCGTTACCTGCATTGATGACACCTGATTGAACTGGTTACCTGTATAAAAGAAACCTGTCCGCAACCTCAAACGGTCACACTCCAAAGAGCTGTCAAAGGACACCAGAAACCAGATTGTAGAGCTGCACCAGGCTGGGAAGACTGAATCTGCAACAGGTAAGCAGCTTGGTGTGAAGAAACCAACTGTGGGAGCAATTACTGAAAGACGTACAGACCGCTGATAATCTGGGGCTCCACAAAGATCTCACCCTGTGGCGTCAAAATGACGCCAATCCCAGAACCACACGACCTAGTGAATGACCTGCGGAGAGCTGGGACCAAAGTAACGCCTGCAGCGCCAGACGTGTCACCCTGCTTAAGCCAGTACATGTCCACGCCCGTCCGAAGTTTGCAGGAGAGTATCTGGATGATCCAGAAGAGGCCATATACATATTTTCCACCTCAATTTACTAAAGAATTCTTTAACAATCCAACCGTATGATTTTTTTAGGCTATTTGAGGTATACCTATAAAAACAATTAAAGGAGTCGTTCATCTTTTTAAGTGGGGGAAACTTGCATAACTGGTGTCTGACTTTAATACTATTTTTGCCGCTCTGTTTTGTACTCATAAAAAGGTGTTTGGGAGCTCACCTTGGTCAGGATGGTCTTCCCATAGTTCTTGGTGCTGGTGAGGCCCGTGTTCAGGTAGATGGCGCCGTGCTGGTTAGCTGTCGAAGCGCAAGCTGAAAAGCAGGACTCATGAACACAAGCAGCAACGACGCCGACACCAACCGGGAAAATCGGCCGGAGGGAACAAGCAACGGCGCTTACGTTTGGAGCAGAGACCTCCGGGGAAGTCTGGTTTGTTGGGGGCAACGTAGGCCAGACCCAGAGTGCCCTCATCGAAGTCCTGGTAGGTGAAGAGGTGGGCCAGGCAGACGCTGGAGGCGTTCGGGGCGATGTCCACGCTGAACTGCTGCAAGGAGGTCGGACAGAAAACCCTTCAGCTCCAAAAAGAGTTGGACATATTTGTTTGACCTCGCTTGAAAAATCCAACCTTTAATTCAGTTACTATTTTCCAAAGAAAGCTTGTAAAATAAATGACATCGCAGTTGAGAGACGCGTAACCTTATTTTAGTGGAGGTGTATATATATATATATATGCACCAGAATGCGACAAATTTTTTTACAAATAAATGATTAAGAGCCTGAAATTGTGAGGACATGGGTTAAAAACCAGAGTGGTCCGACAACAGAGCCTTGTGTCGCTCCTTTCATCTACAGGAGGCGCAACGATAACAAGAAATAACAGTTTTTATCATAATAAGAGGTGAGACAAGTACTTAAATACATGCTGATGGGTATTAACTTCTTTGTAATGTTTTTTTTTCGGAGCCGTTTTTATTGCAAATGCCAACCGTTAGCATTGAATGCGTTTTCCCATAGACATTAGCCTTAAGCTAACTTAGCTAAGCTTATTGTAATATCTGGTTGTGAATATGTGTGTAAAGTTTCCCCATGTAGACCTTGGACAGGCTGATGTTTCAGTGTTCCTCCAGGACAAAAATTGGATATTAACCAAGTATATGTAAGTATTATTACAAATGGTATTCACCGACTAATTTGGCCTACATTAAAAATATTATCCGGAGTAAAAAATATCCGTTATATCACAGCAACAGACACTACATGCATACAACTTCTGAAATATATATATATATATATATATGCATATATGCCTGGCAAATTGGCCAAACGTTCGGGGAGGGAAGAATAATTCCCCTATCTCAAATTTTACATAAATAGAAGACATTTTCTCGCAGGAAGAAAACTAAAACTAAGTCATCAATGGGTCATTTATGTAAATAATGATCCAAAACCACGTTTCTTTGCTGTCTCCTAACTGGTAAACGCAGTAGAAAACGTGAAGAGAGGAACCAAGATTCTGGAGAAGCATTCGTTACCTCCAGCAGCTTCTTGACGTCCCAGACGTCTTTGCCCTCCACCGGACTCCCCCTCATGTTGAAGTGAATCTCCCCTTTGCGAACTTCGGTGGGAGACTTCTGTATGAGGATCTGAGGGCAGAAACGAACACCTTCACACTCGCATCTCGGCCGGTCGTCCACGCACCTGCCGGTGGTCTCCTCACCTGCTGGATCTGAACGCCGTAGCCGCTGAACTCTTCGTCCCACGACGTGTTCCTGTAGATGTCGTCCACGCGGTCGATGAGCTCGATCTGGAAACAGTCGGGAGAGGAGGGAGAGTCAGATCGCCGCAGCTGCAGGGGGGAATACAGGATGCTGGGAGCTGACCAGGTAGTTGATGGTGGTGCTCTCCTCCTCTCGGCCCATGTGTTTGTAGAAGCGATGGTCGGCCACCAGCAGCATAGGACAGGTGTTCTTCTTGTGGTTGTGGACTTGACGTTTCCCTCTGGACACAGACTCTGAGCAGGTAGGAAGCAAACGGCTTAAACAAAGTAATCTGTACGTTGGAGTAATTGTGCGTATCTTGTGAATATAACATATAACGGAAATATAGTATTCAACACAAACTTCTGATTTTTTTTCTGATAAATATGTTTTTTGTCCATTTTATTTACTTTAAAATGTCAGAAAATAACTTTTAATATAAAAAAAATTTACATTACAAAATTCTGGATGGGTATAAACAGAGAAGTGAATTCGATATTGAAACGAAAGCTTGATAACGATCCAGGTCAGTTTCTACCTGGGCTGCCAGGTTTGAACAAATACCAAACAACTCAACTGGATTAATGCGAATAATCCCACGTTGAGTCAGTGGTATGAAGACATTTTCAAAATCCTAACTTTGGAAAGGCTCAATGCAAAACTAAGAAGCAGTGATGACAGTTTTTACGGATATTTGACGCCCTCAGCTGGAATACTTGCAAGATTTACAAAGGGAAATTATCTTAAGAGGCAAAGATTTGCTGCACTGGCATGTTAACATATGAGGGAAAATATATTTGGCCGGCTAAGATTATAAACTTTCTTTAAAACTCAGACTGCTATATGTTCTGCTTTTGTTGTCTTTGCTATTTAATGTTAGAAACAAAATAAAAATTGATTACTAAAAATTATGTATCAAAAATATATGTGAAATTAGTTTTTTGGGGGGCATAAATTTGCTCTCAATTCTTCTTTCTCTATTATTTACAAAGCCCCATAATTACAGCCTAGTATCAGGGCCATTGTCGACTGTAGAAAATATTTTGGAGTGAATTCACAGCCCAAAAAGTTAAGTTCTGAGATCAATTTCAAATTTTTCCTTGAATAAGCTCCGATTTAGAAAATTTGAAAAACTGTGAGAGAAAAAATCAAACATTTAAATTATTTAAGGCGTGAATTTTTTATTTTTAAACTAAGATGTTTTCTGACATTGTAAAGGCAGACATATACAAGAAAAAAATAATCATAAAAGTCAGGGGAAAACAAGTCTGAAATCTCTTGTGAATCAGTTATTTCACAGAGAAAAGGCAGTTGAATCAGATTAAAGCCCTAAATTTACAAGACGTGAATAAAGATATTTTCGAAAGTGCTGAAAGTGTTGATGGGACTCTTCTTGTCGCGCAAGAACGAATCCTCTGGCTTCTTAGTGCCGCCACGTTGCAGCGTCTTCTTCACAGTCTCTCATGTTTGGTGCGTTCAAGGAAAGTCTCAACGGGAGAAGTAATTTTCATCCGAGAAAAGAGCCGGATGGAGCCACCGTCAGACTTTTGGAGATAACCAGATGCCTATCTAGTAAACTTACAGTAATAATGGTTTTTACTTTCGGAAATAACTGCTTTAAAATCTCACCAAACTTCAAATTTTGTCTGATAAATATCTGAGGGTATTTTCTTTTAACCTAAATGTCTCTGAAATGATAGTAGTTCAAATATAAAAAATGCATGCCTTTAATCAAGACAGCTTCCGGGTTTTCTTTTGCAAATTTTCGCCTTTCCAAAACGAGAAAATTTGCACGTTTTTTGGGGGAAATATTTTAAATTAATCTCCAAATTTCTGAGTTTTCCGACGTTTTTAAATGACAGCATTTAAGAGTAATTTCTGGAAAATATGTGGCACTAATCTCAAGAATATCTAAGCTTTGTTTGGCCAGAAATTTAATCCAGAATATTTATTTTCTTTATAATGGACCTAATATTCTGACGCACCCTATCTATTTGTCGTAAAACCCGAGAGATACTTTACAACCAAATATATTAATAGTCTAATTTTTGACAGTTTTTTGCTTTCTTTCAAACAGTTGCGGGTGAAAAGACGAGAAACTCTAAACGAGGTTTGGTTAGTTTTCAACCATAACGACTGGAGTATTTGCCGAGATCGTTTCATTGGCTGTACCTTGATCAGAAACTTTCTGTAGCCATCAGAAAGCTTTTGGCATCATTCTGTGACTGTTTGGGCGCCCTACCAACCTTCTTCCTCTTCATCACCCATCATGGCTGCCCTGACGCCCTTGGGCAGGAGATGAGAGGATTCGGACGCCACGTATCCACAGACCGAAGGCTGCTGCAGCCTGCTGATGTTCCTGATGTCCTCCGAGCGGTAGATCAGGAGCCGGCCATCGGGAGGCGCTGTCGTGAACCTCCACAGAGGCTGAAGGAATGAGACGTTTTAGCGTAAAGTAAAGGTAGAAAGTTAAGACGCTGCAGGAATGTCATTTCTCGGTTGGTTACCTCGATGTTGTACTCCGCCTCGTCGGTCAGGATGTGAGCCGAGAGCTCGTGGTCGTCGATATGAGCCTGAACCCGAGAGTTTTCCTCCCCTGGAAGAGAGAAAACGACGACGTAATGGACATTCCTGCTCATCTGAAGGGTTCTTATCAACTGCAACTCCAGACGTTCGACTGAAAGCTCGTTTTCTAAATTCTCTGTCGAGGTTTCAAGGATCGTCTGAGCTCCACAAGGACTCCCAGAAGGAGTTGCGTAGTGAGGATACTGTTGGACAACTCCTAGTCAGCAAATCTAATGGAGGACAGACGGGATAGCTGACTGTTTAAGGCCCCCCTGATATGTTCTCTTCTTCTCTTCTCATAAATGTCACTGTTATTCTCTATTTCCTCCACTTCATGTCCGGAAAATCCCATCATCTGAGCTAAACCTTACCGATGACGTGTCCGGTGAAGTAGTTGTGTCTGTTGACCGGATAGCTTCGCCTCTGGCCGTCCTCGTCCTCCACGACGGCCCTGAAGTCCTCCGTAAAGATCTCGTTGTTGCTCCTCAGGTAGAGCCTGAAGTTCCTGCGCTCGGCAGGACGAGGGAAAGAAGAGAGCTCGTGTTTCGAAACGACGGGCAGAGAAGAGGAGGTGAAGTTCTGGGTCTGACCTCTGCAGGGCGCTGAAGCTCAGCAGCTTCTCCACGTGGGTCTCGGTCTGGACGTCCCTGCGGCGGACGGAGTGGGCCTGCAAGCTGGTGAAAGGAAGCACGTCGAAGTCGTCCAGCATGGATCGCAGAGGTTCTGCGGAGGAAGTTTGCACCAAACGTTGAGAACCATCTAACAGCGATCAGGTCTTTCATTTGACAATAATTTGCTCTGTAACCTGGAGGTTCTGGGTCGCAAACCACATAAAGTACGTCACGTCTCATGACTAAGAGCTGAAATACTAGATATAACCTTGTTTCTATGTGTAGATAATAAACTAACAAAACTTTGACCATTATCCTTTTGAGTAAAGCTAGTAAAGGTGACCAAACTGCTGATGCAGACAGGTAAAGTCCACTTTTCTGTCAGCCTCTTAATCTTTGAATTATGTTTCTGGTGGAAAGGACGACTCAGCTGTGAGGAAAAATTGTCAACCTGTTTTAAGAAAATGTGCAAAATGACTTTGAATGCATCTCTACCAGTTGTACGAGCAAAAAAACACCTTAATATGCAGCACATTTTGATGTAAAACTGCTTTTTTTCCTGCCTCCAAAATAATAACCTAAAGAAAACCAACAAGCCTGACAAGCTAACTGTTATTAGCGACGTTAGCTAAAAACTGTGGATGAGGGACATATTCACCAGCAGAGGTTGTCGAGTGGTTTACGGAGGTACGGTCCATCATGAGGGCTAATTAGCACTTTATTACAGTAGCTGACATTATGTTAAACCCCTTATGGACGAGTGATGCTAATTAGCTTCAAACCCGTTTCACTGTAATAACAGCTAAAATGCCGCATAGATACGTTGGTTGATACAAGGACCCTTTTAACCGTCTAGAGGCCAGAGTGTGAACTACATCTGATTTATTGAAACTGGCAGTAACGCTTCGCAAATAGTCTTAACGCAGATGCAGGTTGTGCTATAATTTTTTTTTTTTTTTTACATACTGTACGCTTAATAATATCTTCTACAGCTGATCAGAAGGGGCCACATGTGACCGAAATTCTCCATTATTTTTGGGATTGAGGCTTTTTAGCGACACTAGGCAATTTAGGAAGGGACATTTTTCATATTTTTTACAATCTATGCGCGTAAATTGGGTGCAATTTAAGATATTCTAAAACATATGTATTTCAGCTATGCAACCCTGAATGGAAGGATTACATACGAAGGTCCGCAGGTACTTCAAAGTTTGCAGAACACCATATTCTATGATTTTGTTTGCTGTGGAGCGTCTAATCTCTTCAACTATCATAGTTTGGGGTATGAGCATCAGAGCTAGGGATTTAAAAAGGTTCAACAACCTGGTTAAGACGGCTGCTTCCTTATTAGAGTCTACCCTGGAACGTCAGGAGATGATGCAAAGACGGATTCTTCACAAAATCGAGAACATTGTGAATAATTCTGATCATCATCTTCATTATACTTATACAACAGACTGTCTTGAGTCTAGGGCTGTGGCTATCGATTCTTTTTGTAATTCTATTTTTTTTTTGGCTCTTTAACGATTCGATTAATCGATTAACCTTTTTTTTTTTTTTTATCCAAAACAAATCATGCATAAAGGAAAATTTTGTGGCTGTAAAATGATCAAGCATTTTCCTTTTATCTCTTAAATAAACAGAGAACTCCAACTCCAACATTTGGCTCCAAAACGAATCCCATTTACAGTATTTACTTATTTGTTTGACAAAATAACAATCAACTGCAATAGTATAAGTTAATAAAATAAACGGTCCATCCACTTTTTTGTTAAAAAAGTTTCAATGTTTTAGTGATTTTTTTTTTTTCCGCCAATCACTTAAATTGTTTGAAAAGCAATCAGAGTTTGAGACGACACTGTCACATAAACCGTAGCAAAAAGAACAACTTTAAATGTCCTTTTAACAGTTTAAAACTCTCAAATGTGACCAGCTCAGATTGGGTCGCCACTAGAAGAACATCTCTGCTTTTATTTTGGTGCCGTAGTCCCAAACCCACCCTGGGCCCCTTTTCGTCCAAAGCAACGGTCCGTGTGGAACAATCAGATCTCTGCACTGTAGTGGGCGTCATAGGAATTTAACGAGGCTTCGCGGCAGAGTTTTTCCCTCGAGCAATTTTTGGAATCGAGTAAATCGAGTAACTCGACGAACCGCTTCAGCCCTACTTTAGTCAGAGGCCCCTTTAGGACCCCTGCATTTCTGACTGCTACAGGGGATGCTTCATGCTCACAGCCATCGGCTTTCATATCATCTCTTACAAGAAAATTATGTAAAATCATTCACATATTTTTTAATTGAAGTGACTAAATACTGATAAATAATTAATAGGGGTGTAACGATACGTTTTTGGACCGATCGATTTAAGGCCAAACGATTCGATACAAAGCGATATATACGTTTTTTTAAACGATACGATTTGATAGCATACAGTAGATTTCGATACAATCCATCAATTCGATTGTGACACAATTTTGTTGTACGGTTGTACAATGACAAAGCACTTACTTACCTATTACCGATGCTAATTAAAAGTTACTCCACAAACACAAACAAATGCCTTTTCAATTAGTTTAATTTGCTTTGCTGATTTATGTATTCCAAAAGGTCAATAAATGTAACCACACTCAAAGTACAATATTAGAACAAGCTAGTTCTTTTAGTATTAGGGGTGTAACGATACGTTTTTGGACCGATAAGATGCGTATCGATATGAGGCCAAACGATTCGATACAAAGCGATATATACGTTGTTTTTTTAAACGATACCATTTGATCGCAGGGGTGATGCATCGATACATCGATACAATCGATGAATCGTTACACCCCTAATAATTAACTGCATCACTATATACCTTTAATACAACATTTAGGAATAATGTCAAACAAAATAAAGGCTTCTGGGACAGTAAAAAAATTTTAAAACTGTATTTGAGACGATTAAAAAAGGAAGCTTTGCTTAAAATATATATTTTGACTCAATTTGGAAGTCTTCTTGGGTCAGGAGGACTAAGACAGAGTGTTGGTAGCCAGGTCTCCTAGTAGCTAGGAGACAGGTTAATGTTAGTAGCTATGCTGCTTTAGGCTAGGCTGTTGGAGGACATTATTAGGGTCTGTGACTACTTTCTCTCCTACTTCTCCCCAACTGCATGATGTGCTGTCAATTCAAGCACTAACCTGTTTTCTATTATAGTAGGTGCTCCGGATTAGCCCTGCTTGACGACCCTGACTAAGATGGCATTGCAGTGACGGAAAATTCTCCACGTCCTGCAACAAACTTCTGCATCAGTTCTATTGCTCTTTCTGTGTCTCTGTTATGTATTCTCCAAGCCACAGACGGTCGCGGCAGATAACCGCTTGTGCTGAGCCTGGTTCTGCCGGAGGTTTCTTCCTGTTAAAAGGGAGTTTTTCCTTCCCACTGTCGCTGCATGCTTGCTCAGTATGAGGGATTGCTGAGAATTCCACGACGCAATCTTCTGTGGTTCTGTAATTTCTACACTAAACATTGTATTGTAATAACTCTTTTTGTAAAGTGCCTTGAGATGACATCTGTTGTGAAATGGCGCTATATAAATAAACTGAATTGAATTGAATTGAATTCTTTGAATAACATCAATAACATAGTCAACATACACTAATTTTAAAAAATAGGTTAATTCCTCAAATCCCTAATGTGGATAATTAGCATCATACCAAAACGGACACTATTTGTGCGTAGTTACAATGTTGAAATCAATTATATCTAATCAATTTTACATCTGATTGCCAGCAGAACATAAGTGATAGCAGTTTCTTGTATAATTTGATATAAATTCAGGTATAGTGAGGATAAAAGTACGGCAGCCATATTGGATTTTAGGCTTGGAATGAGTGAGACAAATTTTGATGTGAATTCTGAGCAAAATCTGCGTTAAGCAGCATTGTTTTTTAACCAAACGATTTATGGAAAACTGGTAATTACATTATTTCTTTAACTTAATCATTACTTTTGCCATTTTGAAGAAGACGCACAAACAAAAATCATATTAGATTTATCTTTTAGTACCACAGGGGAAACTCTGAGGTCATGTTTATTAATGCATCTAGACCCAAAACAAACTGATTTCATTTGTGGAAACGGTGTTTTCCAGCCTAAAATCAACTTTGACTCCCTGAACTAACATCAGCCCGGATGTTTTCATCCAAACCTCCATGTTTGGAGCTCTTACCGAGCTCCTGTTGTTGCTTGTCATCGGGTGGAGACACAGCAGCCTCCGTTAGAGAGAGAAGAACTGTAAAAAGTGTTGGAACAACGAGCGTCGGTCCCATGTTGGACAGAGTCGGATGATCGGACCCCGGGAAAACTGCGCCGCATCCAGCGAGATCAGCCGCGAACCTCCGCCTTCAAACACATTTTTCTGTTGGCAAACAACATATCTGCATCCAGATCACACATAGTTTGTTATAGAAACACTCCGGGAAACTGCTCCAACTCCGCGGAACCAGGAAGACCGAGAGCCGAGAGAGGGAAAGCTGGAGAGAAGCGAGAAGGCAGGGCGGAAGTGGGTCTGGTGGCCTTCAGAATAAGAGCAGTATTCTAATCCAGACTGAATATTACAACAGAGTATTATAATTAGGAGTAAATTTCGGCCGAAAAGATAAAATAAATATGAGATTAAAGTCACTTATTTTCCAGAAAAAAAGTCAAATTCTCTGTCACAAAAATCGTAAAGTTACTAGTAAAATTACAAGTAAAAAAACGTAATTCTCTGATTTTGAAAAATTGAAAATTTGCGATAACCATTACCGCGAATACAAACGTTACCACTAGGGGGATTTTATACCGCTGTTTGACCCGCTGTACGTACGCGGAACGAGTCAATGTAAGCTAGCAAGAATAGCGGTAAATAGGGTCTTACATAGCATCTACAACACTGCTAACTTATTTTTATATCGTAATCTGAAAATTAACCATCTGATTAATCTGCTGGGAATCCTCACAGAGAAAATGTAACTGACTGGAATGTTTTTATAATTGTATTGAAATACAAAACTTATATAGCGCTTTTCTAGTCATACTGACCACTCAAAGCGCTTTACATTGAAGCCACATTCACCCAGTCACACTCACATTCATACACCGATAGCCAACATGCCTCGGTAGGCCGATGTGGGATTTTTCAGGTTAAGTGCCTTGCCCAGGGGCACATCGACATGTGACTGGAGGAAGCTGGAATCGAACCTACGACCCTCCGATTGCAAGCCAACTACTCTACGACTAAGCCACAGTGTAGAGAACTGGCACAATATTAATAAAAAACTACATTGAATTGATTATCTCTGCAATGGTAGCCGTGTTTGTTTTGTCTCTACCCTACAAATGCGGCACTCTATTCGGTCTGAGCTCCGTACTCTGCCCCCTGCTGCTCTCCAGTAGTAGTGCAGTACGCAAGCAAGTACGTCCTCAAAAGATGCCTGCCGCTTGTGTCAAAGCGAGGTTAAAAAGGGAGTATAGTCCCTCCAGAGTGTACCGGGTCTGTCTCTGGGTGCCCTGCATGTGGGACGTGTCCACAACGGTTCACCAGGGAAGCGTCCCTCCTAGCTAGAGCCCGCCTGAGCCAACTCAACTGGCTCCTCTCGATGTGAAGGAGCAGAAGCTCTCCCAGATCACCAAGCTTCTCACCCTATCTCTAAAGGCACATTTCCACTGTCGGAAGTTCAGAATGTTACCGATGTTCCCGACACCTGCTTTGCTCCGCTTCATCGGGCTGAGTGGGCAGGGCTGTTTTCGAGGCCATTTCAGGAATCAAAGGAGTGCCAAGAGGCCCAAGAGGATAATCTCTTGGAGGGCCAAAAAGATTACCGATTATCCTGTCAGAGAAAGATCGGATTAAATTACCCTGACGTTTCGAGAGTGGAAACGCATATAAAAGGGGATCATCATTTCACCACGACAGACCAGATCAGTCCGGGACACTTCAACTCCTTAAGAGACGACTTCGTCCCTTACCTGGAAGAGGGTACACTACCCTTTTCCAGCTCAAAACCTCGGTTTCGGATGTGGAGGTGCCGATTGTCATCCCGGCCGCTTTGCCTTTTGGCTGAGAACCGATCCAGTGAATGCTGGAGGTACTGTCCATGAAGGTTCTGCCCTTTGTCAGAATCTGTGACAAAGGGCAGAACCTCTGAAGAGTCCAACTTAATGCTGGCAATTGGTTGTCCACAAAACCTAACAACTGAACAACACTACTCCCAAATTATCCCCAACATAACTCCCAAAGGTACACGGTCAAACTGGACGCCTTCGCTAAGTCCAGAAAAATACTTGTAAACTGCTGAAGCAAACTCAGATTCACCCTCCAGGCAACTCCTTAGGACGTAGAGCTGATACACTGTTCCATGGCCAGGAAAAAAACAGACTGTTCCTCTTGAATCCAAGGCTGCATCTGAATACCTCCACTACCTTTGCTACGTAGCAGGCGAAAAGGAGTATGCGAGCAATGTAGTAGACCCGAATCTCCAGTGAAGATTGGAGTGCTAAGCATAAAGTTCCCAGATGTGGACTACTGCCACAGTAAGCAGCCGGTGGACGCTACGCTATCCCACAATGCAGTGGAAGCCCCAACTTCGTAGAGGAGTGACCTCGGCTACCGAGTAACCGTCAACCATTGACACCACCGCAATTTTGGCGTGTAAATGTAAAAGTGTAGCAATGTTAATGATTACTTTAATCATTTTTTTCTGACAACCGATTAAGCATTTAAGTTGATAAGTTACTGTTTAACGGGACCGCAGGCGACTTTTCTTAACGTAAACATCCGGGTCAAAGCAGACGCAAAATAGTGAAGCATTACGTCTGATTTAATGCCTACTACTCGCTCCCCTGCTACACAGTATTTACCACATCAACGGTCAAGTAGTAGTTACTACGTCACATGTCGTAAATACTAAGGATTCGGATAAAGGGGAAGGGTCCCCTATCCGGTGCGCCCTCCTCTCTGGAACCTAACGATTAGCGAAAAAAGCTTCATTCAAAAAACTCAGAAACATGTGAAAGCCTCAATTGATCAAGACAACTTAAAAAGCAGCAAGGTTTGGCTGCTTCTTTGTGTATCTTTGTAATGTATTTTTAGATCTAAGTAGACAAAGGCAAAGCTTTGATAGCGTTACACCTTGAATAGAATCTTGCGGTTTTATATTTTCTAATAAACTGCAACATCTTCTAAACAAATTTTAATTACAAATACTAAAGATATAGCAGCCTTTTAAACAATCAACTTCGACCTAGATGCAAAAACATTAAGTTTAAAGGCCAAGAGAATAAAAAAAATAGACATGCTATTATTTTGAAAGTCCGGGATCCTGTTTTTTGTTCTTGCGCACGTGAACTTGACGTCGTGACAAAAAGATTTCGTGCGCTCTGTGGGTTCGCTCGTGAAACACGAGTCCGTTCACGGTGGCAGTGATTTTCATTCAAATTTAAATAATAAAAAATAAACGTTATAACGGAAACGAGACATATTTTAAATTCACAAAATTAAACAAAGGGGACTCGTGTCGTGACGTTACGTAAGATAATATAGAGGACACATCTGGCGGCTCTATTTATAATCTCTGATCTCATCCAAATCCGCTTTTAGATCGAGGGAGCATAAAATCCCATAAACTACAGCAAACGGAAGCATCGCAGACAGACGCTGATAAGCAAGTTCTAAAGCTAGCCTTCACATTTTCAAAAGTAGACTGGTTTAAACTATTTCCAAGGCGATAGATTACTAAAACTCCGTCGTTTTAACAACATTTCCACCTCAAACGTTTCAGGAAACCTTCGCGAGCTCTTGTTCAGTTTGACGGGCTCATGTTCATAAACGTTTTAAAAAGTTTCAAAAGTTTCAAAGCTGAGCGGTTACATGGTGTAGTTCCTGTATCGGCCTGTTGGTGGCAGCATCGCCGCGTCCAGTCTGAATACATGCAAAGAAGGAGAAACCCAAGCTGCTCCACAGTACACATGAGCATAATATGATCTGAGCGATGGCGGACGTTTAAAGCTTATAAAAATCGAGACGTAATTGATAAGTTTTAAGTTTCACCATGGATGAAGAGGAAACGGTAAGCGCTGATGACTAATTCAATCAATTTTTGTCTAAGTGTCAAGCAGAGAAGGGAATGATTGATGTTAGCTATGCTATCACCAAACTCCGTTACCAAAACCATTTTTTAAATAATATTTTCTGATTAACAAACTCTGAAATGTGTGCTAAACAAATTTAATTACTCAGCCTAAATCTACATGATCTTATTCAAGATTCGGTTAACATAGTAATTATGTAGCAACTTGAATCTAACTGCAAAAACAAATTGTTTCGACTCATTTTTTTTTTTTACGAAATATCACCAGCTCCTTTATGTTGCTTCTGTTAAAAATCGTGGCAATGAAATATGATTTTCCATTATATTTTCTTTTTATCTTATTCACTTATATAATTTTTAATGTTGTTTCCGACGCCTTTTATTTATTAACTCCCACAGAAGAGGAAAACTTTGGAGTTAGGTAGTCGATCACCAAACTCCGTTAACAAAACCTGTTTTTTTTAAGTCCAATTTTCTGGATAACAAACTCTCTGTGTTCTAAACAAAAATTTCATTTGTCAGCCTGAATATACATCACCTTATTCAACAATCGGCTAGTGTAGTAGTTGGATAATAACCTTATAATTGCAAAAGGAAATATTCATCAAAATAATTAGTTTGACTCACTTTTAACACATCATGCCCCAAGAAAATTATGGAAGATTTATTTTTATCTAAGTTCCACTTATTCCCTTCAACTTTATCCAGTGAGACGTTTTATTTTTAATGTCACACAGAAGAGGGACAGGTACAATGGAGTATTAGGGCCACATGGAGTACATTTACACCCAGAAAAAACTCAGAAATTAACTGATGTCAAAAAGTAGCAAAATAACAAGTAAAAACTCAGAATTTCAAAGATTAATTGCTCATACTTACCAGAAAAACTCAAAAAAATTTTTTAGATTAAATTCTGATATTTTCTGGGAAGAAAAAACGTAATTCTCTGATGTATAAAAGTAGAAAATTTGCGAAAAACTAAGAAATTTCTATGATTAAAGGCATACATTTTCTATATTTAAACTAAGATATTTTTGACATTGTAAAGTCAAAAAATTGTGACAAAAATATATATCTTTAATCATAGAAATTTCTTAGTTTTTTCTCGCAAATTTTCTACATCAGAGAATGTTTTTTTTTCTCTGAAAAGTATGTGGAACTAATCTCAGAAATTCAGAGTTTGTACTCATAATTTTGCTACTTTTTGACATCTGAGATATTCTGAGTTTTTCCTAGAAAATATTTGACTTTCATTTCAGAATTTCTGAGGTTTTTGGGTGGAAATTTACTCCAAAATATTTTTATTTTGTTTACAAAGGCCCTAATTCTCTGTCGTAGACAGGTTGGTGTTAGCTGGTCGATTCGCACAAAGCTACCCTAGCAATGCCTGTTTCATTACATTTTTGTGAAACACTATCTCTGCCACGTGTTCTACTAAAAAAATAAGAGCTTTTATGTTTCATTTGATTTTCAGACTTGCTGATTATTGTTGCTGCAGCTTGTTTTTAATGAGTAAAAGTCCTGATATGTCTGATAATACTCTCCCTTTGTGCCGTGTCTTGGCTCAGGCTGAGTACAGGGAGCCCTGTGCGCAGTGCGCTGCCGTGGACTGGGGCATCTCAGACGAGGGGCGCTTCTACTGCAGGTCCTGCCACAATGTCATCGAGGTAAACCGTTAACTCACATCATACCTCGTGTGACTAAAGACTTCGGGTGAAGGTGTAGCTTTGTAGATTTGTTGCTGTTTCGACGAAACTCCTGCAAGTGTCGCAGTTGCAGCTTCAAAGTCCTTTCTGTGAAATGTGTGATCCCATGTTTTTTGGTGTTTTGTCCAAATTTCCTCAGAGAACCAGAGACGTGGTGGACATGTCCTTCGTTGGCGAGTCCAACAGAATTTCCTGGATCGCCAGTAGATCCAGAACCAGGAAGGCGCGTCAGTATTTGCCAATATTTTAGCTTTTAGCGCCTCAGTAATCAATGATGTTGCTTGAGACTGTGAACAACATTTGTTTTCCCAGTTTTCTGGGATTTTTAACCTTAACATCAGAGGTTCTTTCATATTGCTGCGTCCAGATGTTTTAATAGTTTGCCGTCCCTCAGGGCGCAGCAACGTCTGGATGCTGTGTGAAGGTTTTCAGTTCATCCTGAAGAGCCAGGCCGACGCTCTGCTCCGACTGGGAGTCAGTCCTCGATTTAAGGTGCGTTTCCCTCCTGCGTAGTTATCCGATATCGCCGGCTAAAACCCGTCTGGTTAGTTTAACCGCTTCGGTTGTTTCAGGATGACGTGCTGTGGCAGCTGTGGAGCCTGTATCTGCAGAAGAGCAAGCAGGCCTACACCCAAAACCCCATCAGGAGTTTAAAGTTCAGAGGGGTCTGTTTTCTCTTTATTCATTTCTTATTATTATTAATAATTTTTTACATAATTAATTATTTCTTTTTTTTTCTAATTTCCTTTAATAGTTTTTTTTTTCTTTGACACTTTCTTTTAATGTTTTAGATTATAATTGTTAACAATTCTTCTTTAATGTTTTAGTGCTCTTTAAAGATTTATTTCTGTTCTTTCCTTTTAAATCTTCTTTGCTAATTAATTTCTTTAGTTTTAAAATTTACTTTGCATTTACAGTTAATTTTATTTTTAAGACCATTTCTTTTATTTCTATTTTATTAATGGATTTTAAAAATCTTATGGTGTTTTGGTTTTTGATCTTTTTATTTGGTCTTTTGTTTTTTTTTTTAATTTTCAGTAATTTATATTAAATGTTTTTTTTTTATTCCTCTTTATCTTAAGTTTCCTTTTTGTGAAATATATATTTTTTACATGCTTTGATTTTGTTTTCTCCATGGAGTTTATATATATTTTTCTAACATTTTAACAATGTTTGGTTAAAGGCGACGTGTGTAATTTTCGGCCAGTAGGGGGCAGTGCATACCTAAATTATCACAAGCATGCGGTATCTGTGTCTTCGAGTAAGAAACTCAACAACGGAGGTCCAATTAGTGCTGTTTTCAAACGCTTAATTCCCTGAGAATGATCTATTTGCAGCAACATGACGAGCACATGAGTCTCTCTTTTCATTGCTTGGAACTAGAGAAGAGGTAAAAATGTATTTATGGTGAAACTTATTAGCGTTTTGAGGGGAAATCAATGTTTTAATAGCGGGCTTGTTCCGTGCGCTTTGTCCATCCGGGCTCTCGTAGAAGTAAAGACGTTATCTAATATGGCTTTCCCCTGAAAAGAGGGGCTATGTATTTTAAAACTGATTTTTAAAGTCATATTTTACAATATTGCCAATATTTTGCAATTAATGCGCTTTATGTAATTATTATTACATAATATTTGAATGGCTATTTTCAAAGATGTACTGCAAAAACTACACACTGTCACTTTAAATTACCTAAACCTGTTTTTAACCACTTTAAGTCTAAGATTTAATTAAATAAAACTAACGAACAAGGCTGTCTTATCATTAGTTTTGTTTTGTTGGATTTGGTACGTTTTATACACTCGAGTTTAAAAGTAAAATATTTAAACCTTAATTTTGAGTTTGCACGCATATATATATATATATATATATATATATATATATATATATATTTATATAAAACCACTTGAAGAATAGCAAAGAAAGCATAATTGTTGTAGTTGGATCCTAACAAGGTTCGAACTCGAGCTTTAAAAAGAAGAAACGGGAGTTTTGATCCTAAAGTTTTGATCAGCTGTAAAACAGGATGTTTCATTTTGAGCGTTGTTTTCATTCAATTGAATGCACAGAAATGTTTTGTCTCACATCCGTTAGTTGTTGCATATTTGAAGCTCAATATCCAACCATAAAAAAAACATTATTTTTTTGTTGCCATGCTTCAAGTGGTCCTAAACATTGGAAGGAGGAAATAATACATACGTATTTGTCCACTCATTGGCTACTTTATTAGGCACACCCGTCTAAATGCTCGTTAACGCACATTTCTAATATATCACATGGCGGCAAAGTTTAGGCATGTAGACATGGTGAAGACCGTCTGCTGCGGTTCAAACCGAGCATCAGAATGAGGAAGAAAGGTGATTTAAGTGACTTTGAACGTGGCATGGTTGTTTGTACCAGATGGGCTGGTCTGAGGATTTCAGAAACTGCTGATCTACTGGGATTTTAACCTACAACCATCTATAGGGTTTACAGAAAATGGTCGTAAAAAGGGAAAATATCCAGTGAGCGGCAGTTCTTTGAGCGAAATTGCCTTGTTGATGCCGGAGGTCAGAGGAGAGTGGCCAGATTGGTTAGAGCTGATTGAAAAGCAACAATAACTCAAATAACCACTCTTTAGAACCAAGGTATGCAGAAGAGCTTATCTGAACGCACAACACGTTGAATCTTAAAGCATCTGGGCTACAGCAGCAGATGACCACACCGGGTGCCACTCCTGTCAGCCAAGAACAGGAAACTGATGCTATAATTCGCACAAGCTCACCAAAGTTGGACAATAGAAGATGCCTGGTCTGATGCGTCTCGATTTCTGCTGCAACATTCGGATGTTATGGTCAGAATTTGGTGTCAACATGAAAGCATGGATCCATCCTGCCTTGTATCAACAGTTCAGGCTGCTAGTGGTGGTGTAATGGTGTGTGGGACATTTTCTTGGCACACTTTGGGCTCCTTATAACCAATTGATCATTGTTGAAACGCCACAGCCTACCTGAGTATCGTTGCTGACCATCTCGCTCCCTTTATGACCACAGTGTACCCATCTTCTGATAGCTTCTTCCAGCAGGATAAGGCGCCATGTCCTAAAGCTGGTTTCGTGAACATGACGACGAGTTTATTGTACTCAAATGTCCATCGTCGTGATGCTATCATGTTAATATGGACCAAAATCTCTGAGGAATGTTCCTAGTACCTTGTTGCATCTATTCCGCAAGGGTTAAGGTAGTTCCGAAGACAAAATGAGGTCCAACCCGGTACTAGCAAGGTGTAACTTATAATAAAGTGAACCGTATATAAAGCTTTTTACCAGATATATATATTATTCACCAAGGTCACTGATCATTTTTCCACCAGGAATGGTTGGACTCCGACTCGGACAGCGCCGCTGAGTCTGTTGTGTCGGGGAGTCTCACGGACACCGGGTCATGTCTGCCCAGCTCCGCTGGCTCTAACGCAGGTACTCCTCAAACGTCTAAACAGCCCATCCATCCACCAGTGTCTCTTATCTGAATAACATCCGACTGCGGAGCTTTAGTAAATAACGCGTTTTAAGTTTGCATGTCCGGCTTTGAGAAATAATTTTGTGACTTAAGCCAGATGAAATGTTCCTCTTTAAACCTCAGAGAGCGGCAGTGATTGGTTGGGATCGGGACACAGCAGCAGCAGCACGTGTTCCACGGCGTCATTGAAGCGCAGTCGAAGCCTGATGAGCATGAAGAAGACTCTGGCGCTGATTCACCTGGCTCTGGTTTGGAGCCGAGAAGCGTTGACGCTCAGCGACCTGCTCAGGTTACAGCCACACAGGATAGAGAATGCTAAATAACAACGCGTACTTAGACTAAAGTTTGAAATAACTCGTCTCGTTACAGTTGGGGTTCCCCAGGGCTCTGGATTGTGAGCCATTATTTGCTCGCTTGCCTATTGTAAAACCTGTGCATTCAAACCACAATATGCTAGTCATTGGAGAATCGGGTTTCTATTTCGTGTTTTCAGATTTATTCCCAGTTCATCCTTGTATCTTTACTCACCAAAATTCTTTATAGTTTGTATCCAAAAAGCTGGACATTTCTGGCAGCCATTTTATTAACAATTAAACGACTGTTTCAGCCTGACCGGTGTGTTGTTTCAGGCTGGTGAAAGAGGAACACGTTCCATATGTGACTGCATACGAGCAACTACCCGAAGAGATGAAGCTGTGTGGTCCGGATGCTCTAATTTTCCATGTTGAGGTCAGTCACTGTTACATCTCTGTTAAATTAGGAACTGTTGTAATTCTTTCACTATAAAATACAAAGTACTTGACAGCCGCCAATTGTGCATGCTGTCCCACTTAAAAAGATGAGCTAGGGTAAATAATCAAGAGTAGTATTTTAGGAGTAATCGACACATCATTTATACTGTATTAATCTGAAAAAACATAGTATTTTTGTTTTAATCGTACATGCTAATGCTAACTGTGGAATGCTTATGCCAGGGATGTCCAAAGTGTGGCCCGGGTGCCATTTACAGCCCTTGGACTGATTTTGTGCGGCCCTTGACCACCATTTAAGATTGGTACTTTATAAAATTTGCACCACAACACAAAATGATTGATTGCAGATCATTTTGAGATTTTTTTGTTGACAAATTATAGGAGTCATGACCTGTAATTTTCACTTTTCCACAAGAAAAAACGGTATGTTACGATTGCCTGACGATTATGCACTGGCCGGGAAGCTGATATTGAAAAGCGAAGCGTTTGTTTACACCAGAGTTCGTCAACCAGCCAATGTGCTCGCGCACTGAAATACGGGATTACAATTTCTGTGCCGACTTGACGTCGGGATATACCGTATATGGACACAGCAGACCTATCCTTCAGGAAGCCCGCCCCGCCCCTCTCCCCCCTCAGAATAGCGCCGCCATTACCGAATTCCGATTCAAACTACGAACTCGACCGTGAAAGATGCAGAAATGTGGTGCACATGATAGTTATTCTGTTCTTTACTGCCAGAATCGACATGGAAATGTGTTTTTCTCTCCCAAAAACCGACCACGCTATCATAGGGCGAATCCTACAACTCTTCCCACTGGTTTAGGTGTGTGTGCAAAACATTTTGCGCCGGAATCATTCACTAATTTGGGGCAATATCAGGCAAAGTTGGCATGGAAGATCCCTTTGGTAAAAGGGGCCATTCCAACAATTTGAGACTTGCCTGCAATTGAAACGGTAAGGCTGTGTTTTTATTTCTCTACTGTGTGTAACAAACAGCAGCTAACAGCTAATGCGGCTATTGTATGCTACTGGGAGTATCTTGGACATAATAATATGCTAAAACGTTACCTGCGGTGTCAACCCCCCTCCTTCCTGCCACCAATCAACGCGCCCGTCATTTGCGTCATTAAAATGACCGTCCACGAGAGCCAAAATATCGCATCAGATCTCGCGAGGCAATAATGCCTTCAGAAATAAGTGTCTGAGGAGCTCCTTTCTTATTACTCAATTTTTTTCCACTTTTATTTTTTATAAGGGCTTGAAACACCATAATAGAGCGTGGGTATCCAAGATAATACTAGGTTATGACTCCTTTAAGAGGATTAGAAAATTATCCATGGAACAGGACTAATTATTAATCTAATTATTAATCTTAAAATATAAGATATAGTATACTATTAATATCGTATTTTCTGCTTTAATTTAATTCGATTTCAGTGTGTAAAGAACTAACGCAAAAGCCGATGTAGAGACAACCAAACATAGGTAAAAATGATAAAAATTTTCAAAGCGTGACCCGAACCCTGTTCTTTTTGCTGAGATAAAAACTGTTGTTGTTTTTTGGCCTCTGAAATATTCAAAAACGATTTGAAAATTACTTATTTTAAAAGGCAAACCTTAAAAGCCCTGTGTTTTGAATCTACAATCCTTTAAAAAATCCCTTTTATTCAGGAATTCCTACTTTGTGTTTCATCAAAATATTAAGCGGGTAAAAAACACATTTTTTGTTTCAAAATATATTATTTTTGTGGCCCATGGTCACTTTCACCATGATGATTTTGGCCCTTGTGGCAAAAGGTTTGGAAATCTCCGACTTATGCTAATGTCTTTTCCTAATAATTATTTTCAGACTTTTTATGAATACGCTAGCATGATAACTTTTATTCGTATGTTGATTTCACATACAATATGCTAACTGCTAATGCTAATCTTACCATGCTAATGTCTACAGCTGTTATTTTTGCACTTCTAACTAATAATCATTATTCCCAAACAACAAATAAGTTCAGCTATTTTTCTCAGTAATTAGAGAACACTATAATTAATTCTGAATTTTAGTGTCTTTATCTACCTTTAAGATGCTAATGCTAACTTTAGCGTGCTAGTTACTGACTTCAGCATGCTAGTGCTACTTTTAAAATGCCTTCTTTATAATGCTATTTTCAACACGCTATGGCTGTTTTTAACATGCTAATACTAGATTGTACATGCTTTGGCTGACTTGAACACGCTAATTCTGATGTTACCATTATTTACGCGCTTTTTAAGTGTTTTGTGTTAAAATGTTCAAGATACATTTTAAATTAGAAAATTGCTGCTGGCCATCTCAGTTATATTCAACCCTTGAATTTCAATTTTAAAACCTCCTCAGCAAAACTCCCCAGAGAAAATCTGACTCACCTTCTGAAAAATGGACGACCGTTGATCCAGACGGTCTTTATCAACGAATTACTTTCTTTGCAACATATTTTCAGATGCTGGTTTAGAACGTTGGCGATGTTCTTTTGTTTTTGTTCTATACAGACCAGTTATGTCTGCTAAATGTTGGTCCTGTTCTTGGCGATCTTGTTCCTCCAGAATATTCCGTCTCATCGATCCGTATATAAAGAAGCCCAGGGCTTAGTCCGGTTCCTGCATCTTCCTGATTTTCCTCCAATCGACCCACAAGCCTTGCTCCACCCAGCGAGACTCTGCCTGCGTTACCTGATCGACGCCAACCTGCCAGGTAACACCCGTACCCTTGTGACTCCCATTAGTCCCACAGACTGGTACCAGGGCCGCTAACAACTGTCTTGTGGCTTCTTGTCTTCAGACGAGCTGCACAGGTGGGTCTGCGTCCTGATGGAACGCGCAGATATGGTCGATCAGAGTCACCACACATTGAGCTCCGGGTCGCTTTGCGTCCTGCCGCCATATGACCTTCAGGCCGCTGCCCTCATCATCGTCACTATGAAGGTGCTGTTTGGCTTGGACGACCACACTGAGTGGTAATGACACACGTGCACTGTTGACTAAATGACCTCACCATCACTGCTTCAACTTTCTGACCCTAGTTTCTCTGTTCCAGGGATTTATCAAATGAGGCTGGTTCTGATAACGACGTAGGTTAGTCCTATACTTTTCAGTTTCTAGAGTTTATTTCTTGGTTCTTATAGGTTTCATTGATCCACCAGTTGGTCCATCCACATCTGTCTGTCTGTCTCTACTCACCTGTCCCTCCGTCTATCCCATTGTGTCATTGTCCGTTGGATGGACAATGAGACAAGGGAAAAGACTCTATCCCATTGTGTCATTGCCCATCCTGTGGTCTCTCCACCTACTCAACTGTCCCTCCATCTATCTCACTGTCCATTGGATGGGCAATGAGATGATTGAAAATTCTCCATCTCATTGTGTCATTGTCCATCTCGTTTTCTCTCCATCTATGCACCTGTCACTCTGTCCATCCAGTTGTTTCTCTACCCATCCAGTTGTCTTGCTGTATGTCCCATTGTCTCTCTGTCCATCCCGTTGTCTCTCCACCTACTCATCTGTCCCTCCGTCTATCTCACTGTCCATTGGATGGGCAATGAGATGATTGAAAAGTCTCCATCTCATTGTGTCATTGTCCATCCCGTTTTCTCTCCATCTATGCAACTGTCTCTCTGTCCATCCAGTTGTCTCTCTACCCATCCAGTTGTCTTGCTGTATGTCCCATTGTCTCTCTGTCCATCCCATTGTCTCTCCATCTACTCAAGTAACCCTCCGTCTGTCCCATTGTCATTGTCCATTGGAGGGACAATGAGACAATGGAAAAGACTATCCCATTGTGTCATTTCCCATCCTGTTGTATCTCCATATATGCAACTGTCTCTCTGTCCATCCAGTTGTCTCTCTGTCCATCCAGTTGTCTCTCTGCCCATCCAGTTGTCTTTCTGTCTGGTCTATTGTATCTCCGTCTGTCTCATTGTCCATCCAATGGACAATGAGACAATGGAAAAGACTCTATCCCATTGTGTCATTTTCCACCCCGTTGTCCCTCCATCTATGCAACTGTCTCTCTGTCCATCCAGTTGTCTCTCTGTCCATCCCATTTTCTCTCCATCTAGTCAGCTGTCCCTCAGTCTATCCGATTGTTTCATTGTCTATCCATCCCCTTCTCTGTCTATTGAACTGCCCCTTTGTCTTCGCCATTGTCTCTTTGTCTATCAAATTGTCTCATTGTCCATCCGGTTGTTTCATTGTCTTATCGGATAAACAATGAGACGATGTAATAGACTCTATTACATTGTTTCATTGTCCATGCCGTTGTCTTTCTGTCTATTCATCTATCTTATTGTCTCATTTTCCATACAATTGTCTCTCTGTCATCGTCAAGCCCGTTTTCTCTCTGTCCATCCAGTTGACTCTGTCCATCTAATCAACCTGCTACTTACTCCTGCTAAGCCCCGCCCTCCTTAGTTACTGTTCCTAAAATGGGCAATCTGTCACAGGTTAGTTCATATTACCATTCAGAGCGAGCCAAAACAATTCGCGAATAATCTCTTCGCAACTTTTGAAGGGAACAACAGTTGATGTCCGAAAAGTAGGCATTAAGCCGTACGACATTTGCAATGTTTCAAACTGGAATGATCTGAAAATGAACCTAAATTGGAGGCTAAAAGCAGGAGGGAGAAGCCTCATCTGGTTATAATCGTGTTTGACAAAAGAACGATTATTGAAGACCATCGCTGTCCATGCACAGTAGGGTAATGTGTTAAACTAATTTCGCATCAGTTCGCATAGCAACAGCCTGCTAGGAATGCTCATTACCACTAAGGTTTCTGTGATTGATTTTAATGGTTATGACCCGATTAGTAAGATTACACAGGAACATTTTGTTAACAAGAATGTCTCCAGACCTACATTCCGCCATGATGACTGTGATTTGCCACACAGCAGAGACATTCATCCAGATTTTGGTTTGGTTCGGGAAGTGGGATAAAATAAAATCCGTTCCTTATTTTCTCTTGATTTTGCGTGTCACCTTTGCATTGTGTAACCATTTTTGTGCTTTTTAAAATACAAAAAAAAAAACAGCCCAGAAAACCACAAAGAGTTGCAGGTCTTAATGCTTCTCTAGGGAGCAGAAACATCTGAGGTTGTTTTCAGGAAACTAGGAGTTCAATTCGGGGGCCGAGGCTGAGCATTCCATTGTTTTCTATTTCCATATCTATGAATTCATTAATCTGTCCTTCATATTGTACATCCATCTGTCAATTTCTGTCTTTTCCTCCTCCTTATACTTTGGGGTTCCACGTTTCCAGTCGAACGGCCATAAAAATATGCGGCATAAACTATTTTGTTTATGTCTACCCTTATAAATTGGGCTGAAAAGGGCCGGTAGTTCTGGAAATGCGGGTTTGGAAAAGGTTTAAATTCTGCCATAAAACGATCCCATCAGACCCAGTAACGGCTGGTCTCTGTTTCACAGGAAACCTGTTTATCTTCAGGAGGTGGTACCGACTGGTTCAGGCCGCTTTGATCCGAGCTCGGCGGAGGAGGAGCCGGGACGTCGCCAGGTGAGAGATCAGGGCCCAGTTTTTTTTTTTAAAGTAATCCACTAGGATTTTGGATTTGATCACATCTTGAAAATTGTTTTTTCAAAACGAAAAAACGGACTACATAATTGGATTACCTTTACTTTGAGTTTTTCAGAACATTTTTGCAGGATTTGGATCACCTTGATCCAAAAAATCTGGATTAAACTGATCCCGTCAGATGGGTAGATTCAGCTTGGATTTCATGCCCGAAATGTAATGAACTCTTTAAAAATCTATCAAATACTACTATATTGGATCATGCAGTATCTTACAAGATAACCTATTTATTCATATGGTTTTAATTTTATTTGTTCATCCGTCGGGCTACAGTGATTAGGTAGGTTTTAACGTATTCAGCCTTTCATTATAGGCAAAGTAGAAAGAGTTTGGCATCATGAACGAATCCCCCAATCAGCTGTCAAAATGGACCAAAAACAATACATTTTATTCTGTCACTAATTGATTTATATATTCATCACAATGGAAAATATTTTTGTTTTTAGAATATTTATTAGTGATGCGTGCGATGATTACAGAATAACCCCAAAAAATGCAAAGAATGGCAACCACTGATTATTGAAAATCCAAAACAAATCCAAATCAGAAATGATGTCTAACTATTGCGTCCCTTGTTGCACTTCCTGTTCGCTCGTTCTGGCAGAGGAACAACGGACTCTGACCAAACTGCAGCAAACCAATGCCAGACTTTAGATCCGCCTCCTACAGGCTACGATCAGACAAGCTGGTCTCTCCACATCAGATGAGGAAGTCTGAAATGATTGACATTAAGTCTTTTTATTGAATTCAATACATCTTTATTTGAAACTTGTTATAAATGTCCTCAATGTACAGTGTTTGTGGGTGTCAGGTCTCAGATGAGCGAACTGCTGGAAGAGGATGGATGTGTTTAAAATAAAAAATAAACTTATATTGACGCCACACTTTCTATACTATTTGTTGCTCTTTACATATCTATAGTTCTAAAATTTTTGAGGACCGCTTATCCAGATTTGGTGATCCTGAAAAGTTCCTATCTGGATCAGATCCAATCCGATGTTGCTTTGAAAAACTGGCTCAAAAGTACGATAAATTACGTGATCACGGATCGCAAAAAAAAGACAAAAAGATTACTTTTATCCGGATTAAAGCTTTGTTTACCGGGTCCAGGTGTAAGTCTGGGTTAGATTCATGTTAGATTTAGTTTACAAGGTTTTATTTACCCACTAACAATTAACTGTCATTTCTGTATTTACAGGAAACAGTGGAAAGGAAAGAAAGTGTTTTACACAGACAAGAAGGACAGACATGTCGTGATGAAGAAGAGAAGTAAGGAAACATCCTTTAGATTGCAAAACACTCAGTTTCATCCGCCCATTTTAGGGCTGGGCGATGTTGGCTCAGATCTATGTTGCGATATGTTCTTTTCAAATATTCTCGATAAATTGCAGCAGAACAACAACTACAAAAACGTGTTGAACACCGTTTAAAGAACGTTAATGGTGCAGAATTTGTATGAGAAAACGAAACCTTTCTAGTGGCATTTAAGTTGTGTTACAAAACCTTTCCAAAAAAACAATGCCCCACAAAAATTATCTTAGCATAACGAATTTAAATCAAATATTGTGGAGGGATGGTTGCGTGTTCAGATCACGTCGGGGTCACCAATGTGGAGGGATGAAAGGACGACACAGCTAGATCCGATCAGCTCGTTTATTCCACTCCAACTGAGCATCAGAACAACAGTAAGTGAGATCAGTTGCAACATTCGTGCCACAACCCACTTGAACATTTTCATATCAAAACATAAACATTTCTAAATATAAGCATCCCATTGTCTTGGTGTGATTGGAGCCCCCTGGTGGTTCGCCACAATATAAGCTAAATTCATAAAAACACAGCATTTTAAATTGCTGAAGTGGTAAATGTGTGCTTTCTTGATTACTTATTTATACGTTTGATATTCCGTATATTTGAAATAATACGCTTAATTCAACAGGTTTCTGTTAAATAGAAAACAACTAATTTAGAACATCGGTATTTACTCTCCTTGCGTATCATCATCAACACGAGCAATCACGGTAGTCAGAATCTCTACCGTTGGCTAAATTTCTGTCATTTCAGCCTTATGTTGATAATATCTCCCCCTACTGCTCCATTTCCAAGCGGTTTAAGGTCCAGGAAGGAGGAAGACGTTGGGAAGTTCTCAGGAGATTCAGCCCCAAAAAAAATCCACAGTCTGCTGGCTTCTGAAGGTTACAGGTCATAATAGGATGAAGACTGAGCTGCCAGGGCTCAAGCACGCCAGTGGTGGTGTGACAATCTGTGCGGTTTGTGGAGCGGCAGTTGCGATTTATCCTGCACCAAGCCGAAAGAGAGAATCTTTTCTCTAATAATGATGGTCTAATAATATGTTGGACAGGTTAAGGTAGAGAAAATATCAGTTTTATCCGGGGTCCGATCATTTTCTACTGGACCACTTCTCCGAGTGTGAATCAGCAACTCCAAAAACGAGAGCTGGAAAACTGTAGAGCGCCTCCTACAGGTCGGGGGATGAGGTCCTGCTACGGGTAGAGGAGTCGTCTTGTTGACGAAAACGCAAACAAAGCATTCAACCTTCAAGGATGGTGGTGGAGGCATAGTGATGTGGGCACCTTTCACTCACTGTATCATAATAACTTTGTTTTGTACAGTCATCTGCCGAAACGGGTCCAGAAAATCTGGTCATAATCTATTTTCACCTCTCAAATATTAAATATGATTGTATTTTGAGACATATTCTATGGCATTATTTTTAATACATTTTAAATTACATTCAATCCAAACAATCCGAACAGAGACCCACATATAAACCAAAAAATACTATTATTGAACTCACACTTTAACATCTTCCTCCTGCTCCACGTGGAACTAAAAGTTTGCTCATTTGTACGTAATCAAATACGTTGCGTAGCCTGGACAGATGTCTTCTCGTGGGGGTTTAGAAGTTGTTTTGGAAGCCAAATCCGCGTTCCGCTGCAACACCGGAGACTGGAATTAAGCTCCACTTCAGGCAAAGTTTTTAAATCAGGGAACATTTCTATAGTTAAAGATATTAGAAGTCGGAAAGACTCCCTAAATAAGTTCTGCCACAGTTGCGGTAACTTTTCAACAGGCGATCAGCTCCAAATTTTTAGTAGATCGGCTATATTAACTGACGAGACGTGCTATGTTTACGGAAGTTTCCCCTAGTTACGTTTGGCTGTGATTGCGCAATAATTCAAACCTCAGTAGCAGTGCAAACAAAGACTCTACCATAAATCAGCAAAGCAGATTAAACACAGTTATAATACAGGTAAACTTGAACAAATATGCTTAACCGTACTTTAAACTTTATAATAAAGGTATAGAAACTCAACTTCTGTCATTCACTCGGAACAATAAACTAGGGCTGCAGCGGTTCATCGAGTTACTCCATTTACTCGATTCCAAAAATTGCTCGAGGCAAAAACTCTGCCTCAAAGCCTCGTCACATTTATATTTGACGCGCACTATATACCTGCAGAGATCTGGACAGTTGTTTTGCACGAACCTGTGAGAAACACAACAAGTAGCGCCTGATACATTTTTAATTTAGTTGGCGCGATGGCGGACAATAAATGTGTACATTTTGGGATTGTTACATTCTAACAAAAGAAGATAAAAAAGTACAGTGTTTTTACTGCAAAGTAGAGCTCGTGTACCACAGCAGTACGAGCTCAATGTTCCAGCATCAGAAAACTTCCACGTGATGTTTCACCAAGCGTCGCCGAAACAAGTTAACGTAACCTAAAGCCTGTATACATTGATGTTCGCTAATTTTAATACTGCATTTGTAACTATGGCATGATGCTGTTTGACTAGATATGATGTTTCATGTTCGATATTCACGTTCAATTGCAAGAAAGCCTTGTCCACGCCAGAGGGTGACAAATTTTCGGGTTTACCACGGGTCACGAGATTCCTGCACGATTCCTGCGGGACGGGAGTCAATTTCACTGTTTGTAACGTGATCGGGACGGGACAGGAAATAATCCACGGGATCGGGCGGGAAACCGGAAATTAGAAATTTTGATTTTTTTTTTTTTTTTTACATTTATCTTGTCAGATATCAGGGAATTAGCTTTAAAAAAATTACGCTAGGCAAATGTGTGTGGTTATTAACTCCGCTGCAAAATGCAATCTGATAGATCGCTATGTTGAATTCCATCGGGTCTACTACACGGCACGCACCAAAACTGAAACTGCTACGTTGTTGCTACACCACCTGGATAAACTGGTAAGCATATGATATGCGACTGAAAATGCCTGTATCATAATAGTTTGGTAGTCAGAAGAATCGAGTCCATTCATGATGTGGTAAGGTGGCCAAACAATGAGAATGCAGGATATGGTTAAAGATGGCGGAAAAAGCTAAATAGATGATCTTTGATACTGTGCTAGGTTATGGTTTAAAGGGGGGCGGGGGGAGCGAGCGCCATAGGAGGTAAGATACTAATCTACGGGATTCGGGTCGGGACAGGAGTATTTTTCTCTGGATATTTTCGGGACAAGATTTTTTTGGGGGGGCTGTCACGCTGATCGGGAAGTGACGTGAGTATTTTCTTGGTATCGGGACGGGAGCGACAATGGATTCTCGTGTCACCCTCTAGTCCCCACATCAGCCGGGTATCTCACAAAAGCCTGTCATCCACACGTAAACGCAGATTTTTGGCACAGAAAACAAATCATTTTAAAAAAATTTGGCCAAAGTGGAGAACTGCGTTTTCTCTGTTTTCAGTATTTGTGTGTTGATGGATGACAACAATAACGTCACTATTGGTGACAAAAAAATGCTCCAACGTTTAAAGTAGAACATAGCATGAAATTCCCCCCAGCGTTTGGGCCCTTTTTAGCCACACTCTAAGTACCTTAATACTATATCAAAGGATCGCTTGCCGTAGTTCAGCCTTGTTGTAGAATTGCAGGTGGGGTGTGACGAGGTAGCCCTTCTGTTAGCATTAGCGCAGAACGATCGGGTTTCAGAGGGCGGGGCTCTAGGCTATGCGCTTCTGTGGTCAATGAGTCTCTAACGGTATTTCGAATGTTCAACTATAATATATCATCTTTTTTCCCCCAAATAAAAGCATACTAGCACCAATGCTACGTAAACAAACTGGGGTATTAGCTGTGAAGCTAATTCTGAATGTTAGCTAAGAAGCTAATTGTAAAGCGAACAACTCAAACATTGCCACAATGTCTACTAACAGCTGAAGGATATTACTGAGGAAATATGCTTACTTGTACAGGGATATTTGCTGGTTCACAGAGAGTTGGTATTAATCCTGGTAGAAGTTTAAGACGATCTGTGAATCCACTGCTGTATCGTCCCAAGTTGGAAAAACAGTCGTCCTAGAAATGTTTGCCACAAACTACCACACGCTTCAGCAGTCGGTCGGGCACATTCCCTGCATACATAAAATCTATCCACAAGCTTTTCAGTGGCTCAGAAGTGGGGAGGACAAAAACGGTTATGTTCTCTTTTGTACACCCAGGTACAGAGCAGTTTGGATGCGGTCTGGACTCCATGCTGTTGGTTCGTTGTTTGCCTGTCACCGTAGCTCTCAGCGCCGTGGAGGAAGGGACTTGCAGGGTGTAGTTCGGGGAATTGGCTGGAACTCAAAACGTAATATGCAGAAACGTGTAATAATATGCCGACCTGCCAAGCAGCCCGTTTCTCAGTGCTATTTTCACAATGTAGGCAGACATATCCCGGGACAAAGGAAAGACTAATCAGTCATTTAAAAATATCAGATTAATTGATTAATCAATTACAAAAAGAATCGATAGCTGCAGCCCTACAATAAACTGAGAAAAACTCCTCTCGCTCCTAAGCGTTGAACTACGCCGCACCTGTGGTACGTTTAAATAGCGTCTCAAATCTATGCTGATTTCAGGAACAACAGGATATTTCATCTTAGTGTGAAAACACCAATAAAAATATAGCAACTTTTAACAATGTGGGCTTTCTAACCCGTATTTGCTCATAAATAGAGTGAATGTGATCCCATGACAGTAGAGGGCAGTATTGTGTACAGGACCGTACAGCCCGATGGAAATACTTTTCTTTATATTACTGTACCAATTATATGTGTTTTTGCTTTTTACTTTTGTCTGAAATATTACACTGAAGCTGACCTTTAATTCTCCAAGATTTGGATTTCATGGGAATTACAATAATCATGTAGCTGATTAATGAAATTAGTTTTATAAAAGCTTGAGTTACTTGGTGAAAATATGTTTCAGTTTTATAAGTTTCAATACTAAAGGTAAAATAACGGATCCGACGCTAAAACATCGGATCGGAAGCACACATCCGTATTTTCTTTGATACATTTTTTTTATCTGGACTCTGTGTGTAAAGTGAAAAATATGTGAACAGAGGAGTGAATATTAATCTGCAGAAACGATAGACGGCCTTCAGTTCTAAAAACCCGGTCAAGTAAAGAAAATGTTCCATCAACGCCACATCAACAGATCCATTTTTAAACGGTCTAGTCAAAGTCCAGACCCTAAACTGTCTGAAATTAGACTAAAACCTTTTAAAACGGCAGACGTAAAACCCCAGAGGATGAAAACTGGCCGAATCGTAGCCACAAGGAAACTCTGTGCTGTCTGCAGGAATCTCCGAGAACGTCCAGATGTGTCTGAGGAGGCTGTCCTCGCGTCCGGCGCCGGCCCAGGATGCCGCTCCCTCCAGCTTCCTGTTCTGCTGGGGCGACGGCGACGGATCGGACGGTCCCAGCATGCACCGCGCCAAGCTGGATGCCGTCCTCTCGCCGAGCCTCGGCGACCTGACGCCCTGGAACGTCGAGTACTGGCATCCGCCTCTCCGGCGCTGCAGCCTCTGGTGAGTACGCGAAGATCGAGGCTTCGTCGTCGAGGCGTCCGGCGATTTAAACCCGGAGCTGTCCTTCCCGTCCTCAGGTGCCGCGGCCGTCACTACGGCGACGCGGAGCCGACGCTGCCGCGCTCCTTCGTCTGGCTGCTGCAGCTCTTCTCCTTCACGCTGGACGTGGAGCCCTGCTACCTGTTCGAGGAGGTGCTGGAGGTGGAGAGACGGGTCTTCGGCAACGAAACGGCGCTGGCGAGCGGAAAGCAGATCGTCGGGGTCGAGAACAGGAAGGGGAACAGGACTGGGAGACGACGAGTCCAGTAAGGAAACCCAACAGCCGAAGAAACGCAGGAAATGGAATAGATGTTACGTTTGGCTGCATAATAAAAACATTTTTGCAATAAACCCAAATATCCTCCCACCAGAACAGAGGAAGTAAAGTAACAGAACTGATGGGTTTTTAATCTGGTAAATAAAAGGATCCAAATCCTTAAAGCTGAAAATTACAAGCAAAAAAAAAGAACATTTGAGAAATTTATTGGATCTGTTGATTTTATTTCCTATTTTGCAGAAAAAAAAACACCTCACAAAAATTCATGACTGACTTTATTCCTTCATCTTCTTTGTCTGGGAACAAAGAAACGGCAGGGGGCTGCAGTAGCAGAGGAATGACCAGCAGGGGGAGACGAACTGCAGCAGAAACTAGGGTTGTGTTTTTTTCCCTTTTCTATTTTGACTCATGGGTCTCACTCTGAAACTCAGCCTTTCTGTCTACATCCTGTTGAATCAAAACCATCAGAGAGCAGACTCCGGTCCCCGGCGCGTTTTTCTTCCCCTGAACATTAAAATCTGGGAACGTTTCGCGTCTTCCTGCGGGTAAACACGGAGCTACGACATAAAACCAGCTGCATATACATTCAGTCGGGCTTTTTCAGCTGCTGTTGCCATGGAGAATTTACAACAAGCAGCCACTAGGTCAAACAATGCTGCCTTCACTTACTGTAGGTCATTATGGGGTCCTCCACAGACAAAGCACAGTTATTGGATCTCATATCATAATGTTCAAATAAACTAGATTTCAGGTCCGCATCAGTGGGTTTCCAGCTTCCCGAGGGTTTTCTTCGGACTTGTGCTTCATATTTTTGGTTATATTTATTCGTTTTCACATAAATCATAATAAAAGTCGCCTAAACTCAAAAGCAATGATACAAACAAATCAGTAAAACCGGTTCATTCGGTGTTCTGCAAGCTTCTGTACTTGGAAACATGACTAAAGTTTACTTTGTTTTATGACAAGAGTTCATCGCTTTCAATTCAGAAATACAGTAGCAGTCAGTGTTGCTGCGAGGCTGAAGCGACCTCTGGCTGAAAACTTTTTCTGCACGACGGTCTCATTCTTCCACAGCAACACGTCCTGGATGACACCATCCGATGTTAGCGAGCACTGCTAATCCACCTCATTTGCTTTCTTTCCTCTTTTAACCTGAGGGATGTTGTGAGTTTGGGGATCCGATCCTCGAACACAACGATGGCTGGAAGAAATGAACTTCCTTAAATCGACAACATTCAGGGCTAAATTTGTGACTCTGTTGACGCCAACTCTAGTGATGGATCGAATCTGATAAAACGTTTTTTCTGTTCAATACGCTAAAAACTAGACCTAAAGTTACTGTTCTTGTATGTGTGAAAACCTTTGTTATAACAGTCTTTTGAAATTTTGTTTGGTAAAAAAAAAAAAAGACCAGCTCTCCAGGTTTTAAAGGGGAAATATTCTGCCTCATTTTAACCTTTTCAAGCCTCTTTTTAACGTCACTGCGGCACCTGGAGCACGCAGTGACGTAAATAAATACGCCAGTGTCTGGCTACGGCTTCGACCAAAACACACTTATCGTACATCAAAATGTCAAGCAGAGACTCCTCAACAAAATTATCCACTTAAATGTTATATCAACCAGACACGGCTCAAAACAGCAGAAAAAATAAACAACTATACCATTTAACTGCATCTGTCGCAAAACATTTTTTTGTGTGTTTTTTACTTCCATAATAAAAAAGTCAGCGCCGAAACATTAGCATCACAAGAAAGCTAACAGCGAGCTGAATCCGTCCATGTAAAGTTTAGTTTCGAATCACCAAAATTTTCAATCTGCCGCTCAAATATGGAGCCAAATCAGGGCCATAATGTTCATTTGAAATTAAAAATATGTAAGCTGAAAATGAAAAATGTACAAAAAATTGGATTCAAAATAAAGCTAAATGTATTAAGATTTTTTAATGAAATTTAAATTTCATAGGTATTTTTATTTTGTATCTTTCTCAATAAATTTTCATTCAAAAGTTCCAGTAATATATATATTTTTTCCAAGTTTGAGATATTTTTTTCCTTCAGTTTCCGAAAAATGTTTTTCACATTCAGATCTTTCTTATAAAGGTGAAAACCGTTCTTTAGTTTCAGATCCTTTTTCTACACTTTCAGATTCCTGTTTTTCAGTTTCAGACTTTTAAAAAAAATTGTTTTATGGTCCCCTAAGGGGAATCTTAAGAGCTTTTAGCGACACATTATCTCAAGGCAAAATTAACAGATCCAATAATTAATCCATTCCTACTTATCTGTTTATGAAAGAATGCATCAAGTTTAGTTTTATTCATGTCGGTTAAAAAAGTTTTTTTTTAAATTATTGGTGTGTTTTTTACTATCTTCTTTATATTAGTTTATTTTATTGTCTAAGGTTGTTTTCTGTTTCTTGTTTGTTTTTTTACATTTATTTGACAGTCTGACCAAGACTAAAGCAAACTACACGTCACATTTAAATTTTTCTTTTCATTTTAAACCAAATATCAACTCCGTTGACGACCTGAGTTTCATCACCATCCAGTCGTTCCATTTAAATAATAAGTGATAAAATTGATCAATGATGGTTGGATCATCTGTTGGCTGGAGCTGTGAGGCACAGTGGAGGTGGAGTCATGGTGTGGAGCTGATTTGCAGTCCGATAATTGACACGGATCTGGACTCGTTACATCAGGACCGCCTTCTTGGCGTTACAGAGGTCAACCGGACAATAAAACATCAAATAAAGCAGGAAAAAAAAGAACTTTAAATTCTGGTAAACCAGTTAAAATGATCAACATGTAACATTTCTGTAAGATTAAGATGTTTTTCCACCAGTAATCTTGCAGACGCGGATGCGTGACACCAAAGCGCCTCAGATTGGCTCGTTACAAACAGCTGGAGAAAACTTCAGATTAAACAGAAATATTTTCCAGCTTCCTCCCCTGCACCCTTTTTTCTCCATGTTTGGGGCGTCCGGAACGTCGGGGGGGACAACCTTGGGCGAAGTTTCCTGATTTAGAAGACGGTTCCTCCTGCCGCCGCCGGGCTGCTGATACAAACCATCTGGAAGACGTCCAGGTTTCTCTCTCTGAGTTCCTGGAAAGCAAACGGCTGTCCGTGCCCAGGATTCTGGAACGACCGCTGGCTCCGAGTCGCTTCGGATCTCCAAAACATGAGGAGGAGGGGAGAGTTTCTCCTGCCCAGACGATGGACAAACGCCATCAGGAGAAATTATTTAACATTCAGATTCAACCTGAACATCCAGATTAACACAGATGCTTTTCTCCAATCGAATCCATTTTCCTATCATAAAGTTAAGCGTTTTTTAGAAACAGCAACTCAAAAAAAAGGGAACAATTTTACTTAAAACTATTTTGTTGCAGTAAAACGTAAATTTTTTTTTATTGAAGATTTTGAATTAAAAAAATGTCTAAGTCACAAACTTGATTTAACAAACTAAAAAGGTTTGCAAAAAAGCGACTGGATTTATTTGGCTCCTTGAAGATGTTTTGCTTCTCATCTTAGGAGCTTTCTGTTAATTAAACCTTCCATCACAGAAAAATTATTTGTTATAAATTACTACATTTAGCTGCGTATTTCTTCCTGTTAAAATTCTAAAATTTCAACTTTTTTGTTTACTAATATTATTACAAACACCATAAACAAATACCAACAATCCTGCATTTTAAATTCTAAATCACTCCTATTCAAACCCAGGTTAATTTTAGAATGATGAACTTAAGGCTCTTTGTGTTTTTTGCAACCAAAAATAACAATCAGCCAATTAATCAAGCTTTTTAATAAAAAGCAATATAATTTTTACACCCAGCTGACTAGCAGTGTGCAGCAACAGGTGGCTCATTCCCTGAATTCAGTACACTTTGGGGTCTCCCGATTACAGAAATTTCCGCCGACATTAAATGTTTCTGAACATTGCATCTGATGAGTATTTGTACCTCTTGAGAAACTGTTTATTCACCTCAGCAATAAAACTTTTATATTTTTTGTTATTTTTGGCTGTTTTAATTAAAAGCGTTTTTTTTGTTTCGGCGTTTAAGATTTTCGCTAAAAGTATCCATTAAGTCCACATTAGCTAGTGCAATTAATACTTCTGAATTCACATTTTTTCTAAATCACAAACTTGATTTAACAAACTAAAAAGGTTTGCAAAAAAGCGACTGGATTTATTTGGTTCCTTGAAGATGTTTTGCTTCTCATCTAAGGAGCTTTCTGCTAATTAAACCTTCCATCATCACAGAAAAATAATTTGTAATAAATTACTTACATTTAGCTGCTCATTTCTTCCTGTTAAAACTCTAAAATTTCCACTTTGTCTAGTTTGTTAAACATTACAATCCCAACGATTGAACAATGTTATTTTGAAGATGAGTTAAACCTGAACAAAATGGGAGTAAAAAAGGCTTTTTGCTTAAATAAATGTTCTTATGTTGAAATTTTATAAACAAAAAACATTTTTCCTTCATAAAAACAAATTTAAGATAACTAAATTACTATATCTACTCTTATAGAAAATGCTGAAAAAAAGCGACATTTAAAAAAATGTACATTTACCAGAAAAGTCAGTGACATGATTCATAAATAAATTAATAACCAAAAGCCTCAAATAGTACTAAAAACCGCACTTTTTACATTATTGTTTGTAATTTATCAGTTTGATTTGTGTCTTCTTTGTTTCTGCTTAAATTCACAGAGTAGAATTTTAAAAAACAATTTCTTTCTTTTTTTGACGAGTTTCTCGTCAGGATAAATTTTAGATGCTAAAAACAAACCCTGAAAGATTATTAATTTTTAACATTTTTAATTTTAGCTCCTTGTTTTATTAAAAATAAGAAATTAATTAAATCTTACGTCAATTAAAAAATAATTCGAAATTAACCACACGGCCTTCATGACGACTCCTTTTATCAATAATTTAACTTCTAATCGAAGAAAACCTGGAAGGTTTTTATTATATTTTACCACGGATCCAAAACTAAAAAGTTCCACCAAAGCTCCAGGAATCCATCAGCCGGGACTGGTTTTATTTTTCTGCTCGTTTCTTTACATCAGTTTCTGTTACTTGGTGATTCGATAGAATTTTTTTTGCATATTTCTGGATAAATTTGTCAACAGTTTATTCTAATCTCTTTTGAGAATTTATTTTTTATTTTTAAATATCTTTGGGCAAAAAGTCTAGATTAATTTATTTCATGGGTCGTCTACTGCCGCCTTTTTTGTCCAAGAGCAAAAAATCAGAACATGCCACCGAGATTCTACCTTCTCACAAACAATACCAGCAACTTAAAAAATAGAGAATTCATCAACAAAGAAATGTTAAATAGACTTAACGGTTGATTTTTGTGTTTTCAGGAGGTAGCAGCTTATCTGGCTGTGGAAAAAACGGGCAGAACGGTTCAGGAAGTGTTTATTTTAGCCGCTCTGGAATCAGTCAACTCATCAGAGGCAAAGTTCCTTTATCCCCCTTTTTTTCTTTTTTGCAATGGTGCAAAAACAAATGTTTAAAGGTCAAAGTAGAAGCTTTTCACTTTGGATTTGAAGGAAATCCAGACTATGAGAAAAAGGAAGAAAATAGAAGCACGAAAAAGAAAAGTTGCTGGAAGGACGAGAAGGAAGAAATCAGAAAACGTAACAAAAATCTGAATATTTTCATATAAGATGGAGAGAAAACGTTGAGAGGTTAAGCGGAGTGAAGAAATGAAGTCGTCTGTTTTAGGCCGATTTCTTCTACCTTCGTCATATAAACGTGCGTAACCCCTGCTGGTATGTTGCTGGTTGATGACCTCATTTCTGTGGAGGAAAATCAGATGCTCAGGTTTCAGTTGCCAGCAAACACCAGGAGCTGAAACCAAACAAGGAACTGAAAAGAAAGAATCTTGGGAACTAAAGTGCTTCATCAAGTCTGGATGTAAATGCAAAAAAAAAACAAAAAAAAACCACCATATTACATTAAACAGAGTCTGGGCCACAGATAAATTTAGAGAATCCAAATTAAAATGAGGGGAAGGTAAAGAAACATGAAAACCTAAACTCTTGTTTAAGAAAGTCCAACATCACTGCTGCCAAACAGAAACGTCTCTCCAAAAACATTTAACTTTCCAGGCAACGGGGGGGAAAAAAACAACCCGTCTTCTTTTTAAATGTAAAATAACTCTGTTGGGTTGAAGTTTCAGCCCCCATTTCGATACTTTGAAGTGGTAAACGTGGCGGTGAAACGACGGACCGACGCAAGGGATGATGGGTAGAGTTGATTTGACAGGAAAACGAATGAAAACGGGTTCTTTCACTCCAACACCTGAGGGATATCGAACAAAAACAACTAGAAAAAAAATAAAATGAACGAAATCTTGCCAGTAGAAATGAAATTTTCAACTAAACTTGAAAATGTTTAATATAAACGAACTTCTTGACCTCAAACTTCCAATCCAGAGCCTGTAACTAAGCTAAAATTTGGAACAACTTTTACCTAAACCGATACCAATCTCTGTATTGGACCAATTTCAGGACTTACAAACAAAAATGAAACAACAAAATCTATATAAATATAACTTTTATTCAGAAATCTATAAAAAAAAACTGACTAAAAACTTAAAAAGTTAGTTAAAATCCGGAACACGGCTCTCGAAATTAACCATGGTACTAAAATCATGAAGCTAAACTCCGGAACGTCTCTCTGGATTTAAAACCTGGAGCCGAGTCGGAAGCTAAACCCTAAAGTTAATTGTGGACCTAAGATTAAACTGAACTCTGAAACCAGACTCTGGTTCCGATGATGTCGGCCTAAACGTAATAATTAAAAAACGAACTGAGGAAATTTGAAGCTTGCATTAAAAGAAAGCCAAGACTCAACGTCCCACGTTCTCCAGACTTTTAATCCGTGGTCACTTACTTTCACAAATAAGCTCATTACTACATAAAATATTCAATTTAATGACTACAAGCTTTCTGGACCAAAAATGTAAATCTAAATGTTAGAATTTATATGGACATCTTTTAATCTCATGAAACAATACTAGCACTAAAATAAAGACCTAATTACGCCGAGAACTAAACTCTTTTTTTTTTTTTTTTTTAGAGAATTGATGGTAAAACAATGACTGGTTTACTTATATTAAAGAAGAGATGTTCAGTTGGTCCCTCTCTAATCTGGACATTATATGGTTGATCCAGATATTTTGAAAATGTTTGATCAGTATTTATATATTTGAATATTATTCAATAGGTATTTCCAGAAGAAACCAACAAGTTTGAGGTTTTCTTCATTACTAAATGCTACGAATCCATTTTCTGATTCCCGTTTTTCCAGCCTTGGAAGCTTTATTGGAAAATGTTTGGCATCAACATTAACGTGAAGGATTTATACGTATAGTTTTACGACGCAGAGTTCATCGTCGGCATTTTTAAATCCTCGTCCGACGCGAAACATCTCCAGGTTGGAATGGGAGCGGTCGGTATTCCAGCTCTCGGGGAAATCTCTCCGAGGACCTTTGACCCTGAAGAATATCGGCCCTGGTTTCGTGTTGTGCAGACAAAGCTCTGCTCCTTGGTGTGTTCATCACATGGAGCAGAGCTTTATCTGGAGCTTTCACCGCTGACAAGCGGCAGAACAAACTGATAAACGCCGCCGTCGAATCCTGACTTTACCTCATCGTGACTGTGATAACCCAAACCAGGTCAGAACCCTCTTAGGACTCAGCAGAACGACTCCGATTTATTAGACAAATCTTAAGTTCTTCACTCATAAATGTGCAGAAATGTTCTTAAGCAGTTCATTAAATTTCTCTTTTTGTCTCTGCTGTCAAAGAACGCCCAGGATTACAAACCATGTCACGCTTTTTGCACGTCACAAGTATTTTTCCCCCACATAAACCGAGGAAACCAACGAACGGGCCTTATTCTTTTCATGTTTCCCCTCCAAACTGTTTTACTTTTTTAAAGTATTTTCAGTCCGCCTTCAGGTTATCGGTTCGTGATGCACAAAGAGAAACGAGCTAGAATAACTGCAGTCACGACTAAGGGTAATTCTGAGTGGATACCTAAAAAAATTTATGTTGGAGGAAACTGAGGGACCCAGTAACGCTCTACACACCCACAAGGGAAAGGAAAAAATTAATTTGGATCTTTTCTGCAAAAATAACACCAACTATAAGACATTTGATCGAAGCTTCAACATAAATTTGTAATTTTTCTGAAATCTTTACTCTTCTCTTTACAAATATTCTATTGCTTTATCAAAAAAACATACTTCCCGAATGTTTATGAACTATTCAAATGTTTTATTTTTTAATAAGGCTTTCTTTTAAATGCATGCATAATACACAAAAAATTTAAAATAATTTGCCATTGTAGTTGGTATAATATTGATTACAGCGCTTCTCTCTTTCCAGAGATTTCTCGGCTATTTTTCGAAGACCTTTGAATCTAACATCATAATAGATATTTGTGGATAAAAGGTGCATTCAGTTTCCCGTATTCATCTTCAAACATTTAAGTAATTTCTAGAATGACCTAAAATACAACTGGAAACCAACGAAGCTGCTTTCTTTCTGTTCCCTGATATTTTAATTTAAATCACGCCTATTCAAACCCAGGTTAATTTTGTGCGACGTAAAATAACAATCAGCCACTTAATCAAGCTTTTTAATAAAAAGAAATATAATTTTTACACCCAGCTGACTAGCAGTGTGCAGCAACAGGTGGGTCATTCCCTGAATTCAGTACACTTTGGGGTCTCCGATTACAGAAATTTCCACCAACATTAAATGTTTCTGAACATTGTATCTGATGAGTATTTGTACCTCTTGAGAAAATGTGTTTATTCACCTCAATAAAATCTAAAACTTCAACATTTTTTGTTATTTTGCCTGTTTTAAAGCGTTTTTTTGTTACGCCGTTGAAGATTTTTGCTAAAAGTATCCATTAAGTCCACATTAGCTAGTGCAATTAATACTTCTGAATTCACATTTTTTCTAAATCACAAACTTGATTTAATAAACTAAAAAGGTTTGCAAAAAAGCGACTGGATTTATTTGGTTCCTTGATGTTTTGCTTCTCATCTAAGGAGCTTTCTGCTAATTAAACCTTCCATCATCACAGAAAAATAATTTGTAAGAAATTACTACATTTAGCTGCTTATTTCTATATATATTATACTTTCTCTTGGAACAAGATAGCAAAGTGTGTGACACATTGTTAATAAACTATGCAATACCTCACAGTTTAACAATGTTTCTTTAAAATAAATCTTAATTACTTTTTTACTAAGCGTCTGTTTCACGATGTTTCACAACAGAAATCAGTGTTTTGATGTTTGATCAGTTGGAGGGTTTAAAAAAAATCTATTTTTATGTTTTTTTTTCCATTTTGTTTCAGTACAGTGGCATTATAAATGTTTAATTCTGGTAGATTTGACAAAAGTAAGGTCCTTTTTACAAAATAGTGTGATTTCAGAAAAAAACTATTTGTTTTCATTTACTTTGGTGGGACGTTTGATATCGATCTATGCTTTCACAATGGCAGAATTGTATTTTATTGTAGATAAAAATTATAAAAAACATTTTTGAATTTTAAAAAATCTAAATTTTCTGACATGTTTTTAAATATATATAAAATATAAGTTATTAGTTCTTCAAATAAGTTTACTGCTATATTTTAAAACCTTAGAACTGTCAGACCAAACTGGTTGAAGGCGATTTATTCTTGTAACAAATATTCTCATGTGAAATATAAACATGTCGGATATCTTATTCCCTTTTATGCCTATTTTTTTCCAAAATGCCTTAACATTAATAATTTCCCGTCTAAGCTAAAATGTATTCCATATTTCCCATTTTGAACTAAATTAACTTTCCTACTTAGCAAGATGTTTAAAGTGAAAATATCGAGTATTTTTCCATATTATCAGCCATTTTTACCCATTTTGTTCCCAAATGTACCTATTTTTGTAACATAACCTTTCTAAAACGTCCTCAAACGATCACTTTGTGACACAGAGAGATGAGGTTGTGATGTTTTCCGTGCTGTGTCTGTTTTTAATGATGACCTCAGAGCTCCCCGCTGCTCACTTGTTGTCTCACTCGGTATGGAGGATTCCTTGGACATCAGAGGCGCTTTTGGTGTCCAGTGAACATATTAACAAGCAGCTCTTTCACCGTGCAGAGAGAAAAGGGCTCAGGATCTGGTGTGGCTTTTTGGGTTTTTGTGGGTCAGGGGTCGAAAACGTGCTGCAGGTTTTTATTTTTTTCCCCTCCCGACTCCCTGAAAACAGCTGAACTCAGTCTGTGATTTCCTCCTGCACAAGTCTGGGAGTATTTTCTGCCTGGAGACTGTTTTTTATGGACGGACGTTCATGTGTCGTCGCCCCCCCCCCCCAACCTTTTTTTTTTTCCTCCTTTCTCCACAACCTCAGTGAACCTGGAAGCCAGGATGAACTCACGTCACCCTGCCTGCCACTGCCAGCGGAGAACCTGCATCCAATTTACTTGTACGTTTTCAAGTGTCGCTGCATGTGGACACAAACTATAAGATGAACCCCTGGGGAGCAAGCTCTTTGTTTCACACCCAGCTACCGCCTCCCGTCTGCTCGTCCTCCCCGTTTGTCCACGGTGATGCTGATAGTGATGATAGATGGACCTTAAAGGGTTAACATGCAGCTTCAACAAAGGAGCTGGTGCAGGGCCGGCCTGTGCACGAGCCTGGGTGAGGAGGGGGGGGGCTTTTTTTTAAGCCCCGCCCTGAAATTCTTCATTGGAGAAGCTGTTTACAACCTCACCGCTCAGGAGTCCCTGGGTTCATTGGCCTGGTGGGGGGGGGGGGGGGGGGGGGGGGGGTGAGTCTCAGACAGGAAAACGGTGCAGGAAAAAAGACAATAAGGAAACGTGCCGAGGGGCTCGTTGTTCCCTTTAACTGGAATCTAACGAATGTGAAGGAGCATTCATGTCAGAGAGGCGAAAAAGCAACACAAAAAAAACCCACGGACTGCAGCAGAATTCCCATGTCCGGCATGTAAACGCAGGCTGGACTCCCTCCTCGTTTTGTCTTGTCTGCAGGAGGAGCTGCAGCTTCTGACTCCTTCAGGAAACCAAAAAAAAAAAAAAAAAAACCCCACTTTGAATTGTCATCATTCCTGTTTTTTATTGTTGCCGTCCAGTCTCGCGTAGGGAAAGCTGCCCCTTATTTTTTTTAGCAAATAATTACGTTCAATAGCTCACCCAAACGAGTTCGGGCCTACTTGGAGTCAGGGTATATCCATATAATTGGAGTGTGCCACCTGGAATGAGGCATTATCTGCCCCCTAAAACAGCGTCATTTAGCCATGTTCTTGTTATGAACCGTTAGCGATATTCCCCTGTGAGCTCAAAACGTCTCGGAGGTGATACGTTATTAGCTTCTGGGTGTTTTACAGGCTTTTAATGCAACCGATTCCAGCTGTAGTCTGCATAGGTCGCGAAAAAGGGAGCCTGTGGTAGCTGAACTTACTCCAGTTGTTCATTCTGTTTGGTCAGTGTGGAAACACGCCAACGTGAACCACGCTGATGTCTGCGGTGGCTAGTTCTGTCTTAAAGTTAAAGTCCTGATCAGACTACAGCTGGGATGGAGCACGGCAGTGACGTCATTGTCACACTATCGCTTCTAAATCACCCCGGGACCGAGCCAATAAACACATCCGAGACGTTCAGAACTCCGACGGGAGTAGTGCTAACGTTTGATAACAAAACGGGGTTAAAATAAGGAGTTTTTGGGCAGATAATGCCTTATTACCGGTGGCGAAGTCCTGCCCCGTTTGACTCCCATTATATGGATATACGGTGATCGTGACTCCATATTAACTCCTGCCGTACGGCTCTAAGTCGATCCAAATTCACCTGGGTGTATAAATTAATGCAATATTTGCTAAAAAATAAGGATCCATGTTGAAAAAAACCCCAAACTTTTCCTTTAATTACTTAAAATGAAACAGAAAGTAGGCCACTAAAATCTGAAAAGGCTAATTTCTCCATGTGGAAAGGGTTAGTGATCATTTCTAAGGGGCAGTTTACACGACAACGTTTACGTCTTTGGTTGAATTTGTGGGTGACGGTGACACTGCGATCTGATCTCGTTGAAAACGATGTAGTACACACCTCCGGCCTTTAGATGGCAGCGCACCCTGTGCATGCACTGTGCTAGGGTTTCCCCTGGTTTCCTCCTCCTTGAGCAGCTGGCAGTGACATAGTCGTTTTCGAAAAAGTCCCCCCTGGTTTTACACGACAACGTGTAAACGAGAGGCCCGAATCACATAAAAAAAAAACTCGGTTTTCCTGAAAAACGTTGCGTAAACTGCCCCTAAGTCCGATAATGGTGCTAGGTAGTACTAATAGAGCTAATAGCTAATACAACTGATTTTAAAGGGGTTGTTCTGCAGCGGGAATGGAAAAAAATATTTGGCTCACACAACCATTAATAGTTGAGAACAGAAATGTCGTGAATTTAATAATTATTAAAGTTCGAGGTTAGTATTGTTGGACGATTTGAGGCCTTACCCTAATTTAATATCGAACCAAACCGTTTCAGTCCCTTTTAATAGGGATGAAAGAAAACGGCGATACGCCGATATATTTTGATATCGTACGACGCAATATTTATCGATTTTTGTTTTATTTATTTAGAATTTGAACGCAATCATTACCGATAACGATTTAGTAAAGCTAAAAGTATGACTGGTAGTCAGTGGCTGTTTTCGTGTTCTTTGTTCCAGTGGATCAGATAGATTTACTATTAAACCTGGATGTATCGTGATACATGTTGTGTCACCAGATTCTTGCCAATACACATCACTATCTTATCTTAGTAGTATGGAGGCTGGGAAGTGTAGTCTGTAGTCCCAATAACTAAATCCAGCTGAGATGCAGCATTAAACAAGTTATTCTAACCTGTTCAGCCTTCAGTGTAGCTGAATGAAAACTATTTAATTGGGGGACAAAATTCCTCCATGGATGTTTGAGACCATGTTTGATCAACCAGTTGTTGGGGACAATTTGGTTTGGATGTGGTTGATCTGTTAATAAATAATCATAACTGTAAAAGTGCTTCTCGTTTTCAATCAGGTTTGGTGTTAAAATAGATTTGCTGATCTAGGAGGATATTTCTGTTTCCTTACATCATTCGTGAAGATAATCAAATTCCTCCACGATGAACGGAGAAAAGACTCACTGGGTTGTTAGTTCGTTTGAAACTAATTTATTTTCTGCGCGTTTTGCTTATTAATCACATGTAAAAGTTTAGCGTGTTGCGGTGTGACGGGTCCTTTGTTGTTGCTGAGCTCTGGTTTGTTTCCGCCTCTCCAACCCGGTAACAGCGGATCAACAGCCGCCCGAACCGTGTCAGAGTGTCTCTTTGTGTCGCTAGAACCAAATCAGAATCCTATCCGCCCTTTTCCGCTCGGAGTTTGCGGATAAATCTTCCTGTTTTTATGTGGCGCTCATTGTGTCTCTCTGCAGCCTGTCGCGCACGCGCGCTCCCGTGTTTTTTTTTTTTTTTCGCGGGCTCGCGTTTGTCTCCCCCCCTCCCTCTCCCCTACATTTCCCCCCACATCGCACGCGGCTGCCGGGTTCACCGGGTTTACTCTGACACCGCTGACTCTACGGCCACGCCCCCAGCCGGCCACGCACCCTACCTCCGACCAATCAAACCGCTGCCATGTATTGATCACGAACCGCCTCGCCGGGGATTGGTCCCCGCCCGCTACACCTTTAGCTGTGATTGGCTGCGTGTTACCACCCGCCAGACTTGCTCTGAATTTCGTTTCTGTGTTGTTTTTCTTTTTTTTTTCCAGCTCACAGCTGAACTGAAGCTCGGTCTGCAGGCAGAACCACAGCGCTCCGAACTCTCAGCACTCCTCTGCTCCTCCTCGTTCTCCTCATGCGGAGCTCCTCGGTGGGGAGCCCCTGTCAGGTGAGTCCGGACGGGTTCGGTTCGGCCCGCCTTGTCTATGTGTGTTTTATTTTATCTTACCTTTTTTTTACGGTTTCAAAGTTGTCCTATCGGCTGTCTGGACCGTTTAAACCCACGACGGGATCGGAACCGGCTCCGGTCCGGTCGTATTTCAGCGCTGTCAAGCCGGTTTATCTGAGGTCACAGTGAACCCGATGAACCCCATTCGTATGCGCGCGCACGTGCGTGTGTGTGCGGACGCGGGACCGCACGTGCGTGTGCATGTGTGCGCGCGCATCCTCTCCTAACAACAGTTGCGACCCCGCAATGCATCCGTCGCTGCATCAGAAAGTTTGCATTTGTCGTCTGGTTATCGGTTTCTATTGCTTCTGATCACATCCGGAGGAAAAACAATCGATCGCCTATCTTATCGATCACTGCCGTTTTGTCTTTTTCATCATCAAAAACTGTCGAAAATCATTATTTTTCCCCTCTGAGTGAACTCATCCACCTCAGCCACACTAGTTTTCCTGATCTAATCATTGTAACAATTGATCAAAAAATGTTTAAGTTTGATTAAAACTGGTTTTAATGTCACTTAAACCAAAAATATTGAGATTTCGTTGTGTTAGAAAGGAAATGTGTGTTTAGAGTCTGTATTTAGAGAAAGGTGATATAAAATCAATATCTATGATTCTTAAAACGCCGCTGGAAACAAAGAGACGGCGGCGGTGGGGCAGCGGCGTACGGAAGAAAAAAGCCCCCGGAAACACGGTGATCGGGAGCGGATAGGTGCTCTGAGATCCGGATGGATGGATATGTTGGTTGCAGCAGCAGCTTCATTGTTGTGAATGAATCCGTTGTTTATAATCAGGCGGTGCGTTCGTGTGATGCTGGGAAACTGGAGTGTTGGCGTGCTTGTTGCAGACCGACTTTTGTTTTTGCTTGACTTCCTGTTGTTATCACGGTTTCGCTGCTCTCTGGGTGGGGGCGGGGGCGTGGCCTGTTTTTTTTTTTTAAGGGGGCGTAGCAGCTTTCTTCCTGTATTCTGGGTGCAGGGAGGGGTCCCCTGTAGCTTTTGTGAAACACAGGAAAGGAGGTGGGGGACTCTCTCTCTCTGTGTTATCTATATGTCTCTCGCTCACCCTCCTCCACCCTTCCTGCTTGTGCAGCTGAGCTTTTGCTGCACTGGGTCCAACTCGGCCAAACACCCTAAAGCCCCCCCCCCCCCCCCCCCCCCCCTTCTTGTCACCTCCCAAACGCTGCTCCTCGCCTCATTGGTCGATTATTTACACGTCCTTATTTCACCCCAGCCTCTGGTTCTGCTGTATAATCTGGTGAGGTGGTTCGGGCGCAGCAGCGGCGGCGGCGTTCGGGGAAACTATGATATCATTGGTAATTAGATGGGTGGTGCGCAACCCTCGCTCCCAACGGAAGAACGGAGCGGGCTGGAAAACAGACTCCCTGCAGTCGGCTGGAGCTTTCAGGTCATGAGGGAATGATTGTTTCTGCTTCCCCTCCTCATCGAGATCCTCCTTTGTCAGAATAAAGTATCGGATTAAACCCTGAATGTGTCCGAATAAATCCAGTTTTCGTGTACTTTCAGCTCGGTGAAAGGAAGAATTTTCAAAGAGAAAACGTCTTCAGAGGGAGAACGGCTGGATCTGAAGTCTAAATGTTTTCTGCTGATCGTTTAAAGCTCTGCTGGTTCTCAGGGTTCTAGAAAACCTGGAGGAGTTTGGGATTAAAGGGTTTTCCATGTCTGGATAAACATGGATGGATGTTTGCTTTATTCCCTTCCTATTTTTCTACAACTGTGTCCACATCCATCCATCCATCCATTGGTTGGCCATCCATCCCTAAACCAACCAACATCCAACAATCATCCATTTATCTACCGATCCATCCATCGGCCATCCATCCAGAAACCAACCAACATCCATCCATCTGATCATCCATCCATCTGTTGACCATCCATCCATCTGCCATCCATCCACAAACCAACCACCATCCATCCATCTGATCATCCATCCATGTGTTGGCCATCCATCCGTCTTTTGACCATCCATCCGTAAACCAACCAACATCCATCAATCATCCATTTATCTACCCATCCATCCATCGGCCATCCATCCAGAAACCAGCCCACATCCATCCATATGATCATCCATCCATCTGTTGACCATCCATCTGTAAACCAACCAACATCCATCCATCTGATCATCCATCCATCTGTTGGCCATCCATCCGTCTTTTGACCATCCATCTGTAAACCAACCAACATCCATCCATCCATCTGTTGGCCATCCATCCGTCTTTTGACCATCCATCCGTCTTTTGACCATCCATCCGTCTTTTGACCATCCATCTGTAAACCAACCAACATCCATCAATCATCCATTTATCTACCCATCCATCCATCGGCCATCCATCCAGAAACCAACCCACATCCATCCATATGATCATCCATCCATCTGTTGACCATCCATCTGTAAACCAACCAACATCCATCCATCTGATCATCCATCCATCTGTTGGCCATCCATCCGTCTTTTGACCATCCATCTGTAAACCAACCAACATCCATCCATCCATCTGTTGGCCATCCATCCGTCTTTTGACCATCCATCTGTAAACCAACCAACATCCATCCTTATGATCATCCATCCATCTGTTGACCATTCATCTGTAAACCAACCAACATCCATCCATCTGATCATCCATCCATCTGTTGGCCATCCATCCGTCTTTTGACCATCCATCCGTCTTTTGACCATCCATCTGTAAACCAACCAACATCCATCCATCCATCTGTTGGCCATCCATCCGTCTTTTGACCATCCATCTGTAAACCAACCAACATCCATCCATCTGTTGGCCATCCATCCGTCTTTTGACCATCCATCCACCAATTGTCCAATGCCCATCCATCTGGCACCCATACTTCCATAAACCTAAAAACATCCATCTTCCATCCATCTATCTCTTGATTATCCATCCATCCAGCCATCATTAGAAATCCTGGTTTGTCAACAAACATAAAGGTTTCCTGATGAATATGGTAAAAACAGGCAAATATCGGTCAATAGCAAATTCTTAAAGGAGACATATTATGAAAGAAATCACATTTCCTGGGATTTGGGTTGTTCTGGTGTGTCTCTGGTGCAGATACATGTATATAAATTTGGGGGAAAAAACATCCATGCTGTTTTGAGTGAGATATGATTTTCTTAATTGATCCTGCATTCAGTCTCTGATTGAGCCGTTCAAAATCTGTCCGGCTTTCTACGTCAAAAGCCGGAATATTGGAATATCCACACCTCCTCAGAGCTGCCTCCACCCACCAGGTGATTGCTGTCTCCACCCACCAGGTACAGCAGTAAATAACAGTTTCCGATTGGAAAGCACTTGTTCAGATTAGTTGCAGCTCCACGCAAAATGCTCCGTTTTTGGATGCTCAAAAGAGCTCAAAATCCTTTATCGGGTCCCAGTGGAAGAGGACAGAAGAGCGGCATGGGCTGACTTTATTTTTTATGGTAAGATGCCGGCGGTAAGAGCGGGGAGGACGGGAGAAGAAGCAACCGGAGTAGAAGGGGAAACGCGCCGCCAAACTGAGCTGCTGAGAACCGGTCAGAAGACGTGAGATCTGCCGCAGAAGAGCAGCTCGGGTTGGATTTATTTTTGATGGTAAGATGCTGGCGGTAAGAGCAGGGAAGGCTGAAGACCTGCCGCCGCACGGAGCTCTGCGGTGCTAGAGAGCTGGAGTCAGCGGATGGAGCTGGAAGGCTTTAGAGGCGGCGTCTCAGGAAGATATCAGAGTGCCAGGTAAGCAGTTAAAACTATTCTTTTAACTTGAAGTCATTTCTTCGATAACCATTCAGAAGTATTTTTGCTGAACTCTCTGAGTATCAGGTTCTCACACAGAAACATTGGGGGGTGGAATTATCAGAATAAAAATATTTTGAGTTAATTTTCAATTAAATCAAAAATACTTTATTGATCCCATGAGGGGAAATTCAGTAAGGCAAGGCAATTTTATTTATATTGCACAACTATTCAACACAAGGCAATTCAAGGTTCTTTACATGATTCAGTGATAATGAAACCACATGATTACAAACAAAACATATAAGTTTAACAGTAATCAATCAGTAAGAAAAGATAATGTAAGGAACAAATTTATGTAATTGATACACAGTCACTTAAAAAAGAAATAAAAAAGTAAGAATAGAAGTTAAACCACAACAATAAAAAATTATTTAAGGAACAAATTTATGCAATTAAAACATATTAAAACAGATAAAACACAATCGGGTAAACAAAACAAAACAAAAAAGTGGTCAGAAAGCGCAATTTAAGATTCAAATGCAGCTCTGAATAGTAGAGTTTTAATCTTTGATTTAAAAGAGCCTAGCGATTCAGCGTTTTTGCATTCGTCTGGAAGTTTGTTTCAGATGTGTGGAGCATAGAAGCTGAAAGCTGCCTCTCCTTGTTTAGTTCTGATTCTAGGGATGATTAGTAGGCTAGAGATGGAGGACCTGATTGGTCTGATGGGTTGGTATAGTGACAACATATCTTCAACATACTTTGGTGATAAACCGTTCAGTGATTTATAAACTAGTAGGAGTATTTTAAGTCTATTCTTTGAGCTACAGGGAGCCAGAGGAAGGACTTTAGAACTGGGGTGATGTGCTCTACTTTCCTGGTTCTAGTGAGAACATCAGCAGCAGCTTCTGGATCAGCTGCAGCTTTCTGATTGATTTTTTTTAGGTAGACCTGTGAAGATACTGTTACAGTAATCAATCCGACTAAAGATAAACGCATGGATCAGTTTTTCAAGGTCCTTCTGTGACATCAGTCATTTAATACTAGAAATGTTCTTCAGGTGATAGAAAGCTGACCTTGTTATTGCCTTAATGTGACCCTGGAGGTTCTGGTCTGAGTCCATTATTACACCTAGATTACGAGCCTGATGAGTAGTTTGTAATTGTATTAGCTGAAGCTGTGTGCTGACTCTGGATCGTTCCTCCTTAGGTCCAAAAATAATTACTTCTGTTTTGTTTCTGTTTAGCTGGAGAAAGTTACGGGACATCCAGTCGTTGATTTGTTCAATGCATTCATTTAAGGTCTGTAGTTGACAGAACAACCTGTCCACAGATCCAGGTCACTGAAGAGCAGTGCTCCCATCTGTATTATTATTATTATTATTAACACCGACAGAGTAATTGCAACCTTTATGGTGTAACATTTTTCATCATGTCTTGAGTTATTTATCTGAGTTGACCCCAGTGGTCACCATATAAACTCTGCATGATTGCTGATTTCAACTGTGATCGTGTTAAATCTGCACTTTTAAATTTGCTGTGCAGGAGACTCCAATCCTACAGGAGCAGATTCTGGTCCAAACATGTTTGGTTGAACTCGTTTTTTTTATTGTATGGTTTAATTCCCTCTTTTGTGTGTATGGTTGAGCTACTGCAGCAGCCATGTCCATAACTTTCACACATAGTGGTAACAGTCATTATGTGAGTGGTGGGCGTGGCCAAGTTAGCAGCAGCTCATTAATATGTTATGATTAGCAGAAAACAGCACAACCTGCAAGGGGCTGAAACAGTGAGAAATACAAGTTGGCAACTATCGTTTCCTACAAGTTATTTCCAGGAAACAACTTCAGAAACATGTTTTCTGGAACTCTTTTAAATTGTGGAAAAATAGTCATAATATGTCTCCTTTAAAATGGTTTAAAACAAAGCATAGTTGAGGTGAAATTTTCAGAGCAAAATTTTTGAATTATAACAAAGTTGGACGAATCTATAAAGGATTAAACTGACCTTCTGATCATTTTCAGGTCGATCTGGTGAACAACCACACGGCGGCGCTGGCGGCCATGGAGCAGAAGCCGTGCGTTGAGTATCACGACCTCGAGGCCGCCGAGGCGCTCGTCAGCATGAGCTTCTGGTGTCAGCGGCCCCCAAAGCCCCGCCCACTGACCCCCACCTCGGACTCCTGCGACTCCATCCAGCTCCACCCGGAGGGAGGGGACGCCCCCAAAGATCTGATCGCTCTGTCCTCATTGGTGAGGAAACAACCAATCAGCATCCGGTTGACATCCATTTACGTATGCACCTAAAAAGGTTGTTCTGTTTCAGTGTATGACTCCGCCTCACAGTCCCAGCTTCGCCGAAGCGTCCACTACGACTGTCGTCACCACAGCCTCCGCCCTAAGCGCCGCCGGCAGACAGCCCCTGCCACGCCCTACCTGCTCCTCCCCAGAGATCCCCACACTTCCACCTCATGCCGAGCCGTCCTGTAGGGCGATGGCCACCAGCGTCATACGCCATACCGCCGACAGCCTGGGCCTTCCTGCGCCCCCAAACACCACCCTGCAGCCGGAAACCGTCAGGCCGTCTCAGCCGGAGACCCCGGAGTCGCCTCCTGCGGAGAAGACTCCGCCTCCTACATCCCCACATTCCACGTCGCCACCTTCCTCCACCGTTCCCTCTTCACCGGTCCTCTGTCAGGTCTTCCCAGTCGGCAGTCAGACGAGAATGATCTCCGCCTTCGTCCAGGCTCCGGTTCAGGTGCAGACGCAAGGCAGACCCAAGCCCATCCTGCCCCAGTCGCCTCCTCCCACCTTCACCCAGCCGCTGCTGGTCGGCTCCACCATGCCACAAGGCGCCGTTATGTTCGTGGTGCCCCAGGGGGCGATGTCTCAGACGACCTCTGGACCTCAGACTGTAATGACCTTGGGCAACACCAAGCTCCTCCCCCTTGCCCCGGCGCCCGTTTTCATGCCGTCGGGAACGAGCAGCGGCGCCTCGCAGGCGGACTTCTCTCGCAGACGGAACTACGTGTGCACCTTCCCCGGCTGCAAGAAGACCTACTTCAAGAGCTCGCACCTGAAGGCTCACCTGCGCACCCACACAGGTACGTTACAAGCGCCGAACAGGAAAATGAAGGCATCGCGAGGGTTTGGTAGCTCTACAAAGACATACCAAGCAGTGGGGGGTTGTGTGTTGATAAGAATCCGACACGCGGACGACAACACGATATATTACGATATTGGGCCATACTATAAGACGACATCTCGTAGAAAAACTTTGCGATTTCGATTACATTTTTGTTTAATAAAAACAACAATAATAATAATATAGCCGTTTCTATTCATTTTGCATACAGATAGTGCGTCACTTTCCTGTTTGTATTGCTAATATTACATCACTTTAAACTGTATGCTAACGCTAACTGCTAACTGTGGTCAATGTCAAAAATTTAGCAATCCTTATCGTCTTCCCTGTTCTCCATTTTCCGTCAAAATTCTTCATTGGCTGTACACTCTTGACTAGGGACTTTACCTACCAGCAGGGGGCGTCCTTCTTCTCAGTAGTGCATGCTTTTTCTGCGATGTGACTGGCCAGTTAGCTTGTAAACAAGATGGCGCTTCGACAGGATTTGTCAGTTGACATAACGATTAAAACGCAACAAGCAATTATAGTTATCAAGCTTTTTAATATCACCATTTCGATTAAACATCACAAAGGCAGAAAACCTCAGAAATCTTGAGAAACGTTTTGCATATTTTCCAGAGAAGTTTGGAAATTCACAGATTTAGAGAATTCGAATACATTTGCGAGAGCAACTCTGAAATTTCAACGATTAAAACGCACCACTTGGTTATCGTGATGGAACTTTGTAAAATCGTGATTTCGATTAAATAGCACAAACCTCAGAAGTTTTGCGAATTTAAAAAAATATTTTTCTGTGAAAATTTGACAATCACTGATGTAGAAAAGTCGGAACATTTGCGAGAGCAACTCTGGAATTTCAGTGATAACAAAGATGTTTCCTTACACTGTAAATTCGGAATTCGGTTGAAGTTATCCGAATTTTTTTGATCAATCCACAGAAAATACCAGCCCAATGAGATTTAAGTGTTAAATTTTCAAGATGCACATTTGGATATTTTTGTATTGGATTTGGAAAAAGAGACATTTAACTACCACGTAATTACGTATCATGTAAATCTAAGACTAAATTTTAGAGGAAGGTCAGAAGAAATTGCTAATTTAAAGTCTTAGTTAAATTCATGTTTTTTTCTTAAGTCTTGTTTGAACATTTTTGACTTTACAATTTCAGAAAATATCTTTGTTTAAATAACAAAATTTTGTGGTACTAGAAATTTTGGATTTTTCTCGAAAATTGACACCTTTTCAACATGGATGGGTGACAATTTCAGATTTTTTCCTCTTTCTCGAAAGGTATGTAAGATTTATTTGAAAATTTGCAGAGGTTTTCTTTTTGCAGAAATCTTCTACTTAATAATATTTTAAAAATTGATACAGCAATCTCACATATTTTCAAGAAAGAAAAAATGTACACGATGCGCATACGATTACGTGGTTGCTATTCTTTTCCTGAATACGAAACAAAAACATCCAAATGCGCAGCTAGGAAATTTAACACTTAAATCTTATAGGATAGGTATTTTCTGTGAATTGATTTAAACATTTCTGATAACTTCAACATTTGGTTTTTCTTGAAGATCTCTGAATGTAAGAATATATCCGTTTAAATATCAAAACTTTGGGGGTTTTAATCATGGAAATTTCAATTTGCTCTTGCAAATCTTTAGAATTTCCTACATCAGTGAATTTCGATTTTCTCTGGAAAATATGTAAAAAACATTCTCAGAATTTCTGACGTTTTCTCGTTGCGAAAATCCCAGCTAATTGGGGGTGCAAGGAAAAAAACGAAATTGCAGTTCTTTGTGATAAGTCACGATATTGTATCGATATTCAATAGCAATGTGTAAATTTTTACTTCATTTTTCTGCGTTTGAATGCAGCCTTTAATGATGACGGTAATTTTTGTAGTAAAGTTAAAAGTACCCCCGCTATTTGCCGACTGTTTAGAATGCTGTGAAAGTCTTCAGTAAAATTACGTTGTTTTTTGTGTTTTTTTTTTGGTGGAAGTTTACTTTAATCTATGATAACCCTAATACTCTGTCGTACCAACCAACCTGTCGTCGTTTTCCTGCAGGCGAAAAGCCGTTCAGCTGTCATTGGGAAGGCTGCGATAAGAGGTTCGCCCGCTCCGACGAGCTTTCCCGCCACCGCCGAACGCACACGGGCGAGAAGAAGTTCGTCTGCATCGTGTGCGAGCGGCGCTTCATGCGCAGCGACCACTTGACCAAACACGCCCGGCGGCACATGACAGCCAAGAGGGCATCGTCGTGGCCCGCGGAAACCAGAGACGTCTTGAAAGGAGGCGCGCCCAAGAGCCAAAACAATGGCCCCACGCTTCCTGTTGGCGTGTTAGTCCCGACCGCCAACTGAAAAAAGACTCGTGGAGGCCCCAGGGCCGACTCAGGACTCCCGCGGCTTAGGATCCACTCCATCAGGAGCGTCTTCAGGCCCCGCCCCCGTTACGTTTACAAGACAACAGAACAGGGTCCGAAAAATCCTGGTGAACTCAGATCAAGAACTTCCTGAAAAGATGTCCGTCCTCGTCGTGAAGGAAGGAGGACGGTCCACCGAGACGTTTCAAAATATATCCGTACAAGATCCGAGCGCTGCCATAACCCGGACACACAGCTTTTCCCGCTCTACTCAGGACATTTTACTACAACAACCGCAAAACTCACCGCAGGAAGGAAGGAAGGAAGGAGAACACGAAGGCTGCTACTCATCCACAAACCGAAACCAACAAATACCTGACTTTGCACTGGATTTTTAAAAGTAAAAATCGTACCTGTTTTTATACTCTCTCTCCATGTATGATGTTTACTTCATGTGTATATGTCACATTTAGCTAAATGTATGCACACGGTTTATTGTTTGCCAAAGCTTCTGTATCGTGCTTCTGTTACTAGCCGATTTCTGTTTGACTGTAAATATTGTAAATATACCGATATCTATATGAATGTTACATGTATTCCAGTCTCCATTTATTGACAATACGAGTTATTAATATTTTTTTAAAATGTCAGTGGACAGTATTCATCACTGTGATACTACCTATATTTGCTTTATTCATTTTTATTGTTATTATTTAACTTTTTTTGTTGAGGATAAGTGCTGTTTTTAATATCTTGATTTGGCCCATAGTGTAGCCAGTAAGAATACCTCATGTTATTAAATGTTATTCTTAACAACAGTTTATATATCAGAATAATCCCATTTCCATACATTTGTTTGTTGACAACAGTGAACAATATAGCTTTTATAATAAAACTTTACAGTGAAATTATTGGTTTGTTTTTTGTATAAATTGGGATTATATGGGGAATTTAGAATATTTTTGTACAGCATTACTAGTACAAAAACAAATTAAGCGTGTAGAAATGTCAAAACAACTCCAAAGGGATTTAAGCAGGATTTCTTCTCAAATATAGGCAAAGTATTATTTAAACATTTATAAATATCAACACTTCAAGCTGTTATATTTTCTACTCTGGCTATCTCCACTTTTACTATGTCTGCTTATACTATTTTATTTACAAAAATTCAAATCAGTCAGTTCTATATTTCAACTTTTTTAGGTTATAGAACATAAAATGAAAGTAATTTCACGAATCGAAAGGTGGGAATTAAGGATACAAGGTTCTTCGTTTAATGCTTATCTGGGAAAAACAAGGAAAAGTTATTGCATATTTGTAGTTATTTTTTCTGATTAAATTCTAACGGAAATGTTCCTTAACTTTTTTTTAACTTTTTTTATTTTTATGTACCATTATGGACCAAGTTCAAACACCAAATATATCTTAATACGCACAGTGGAAACCATCTTAGCGCTACAACACAAGCTAACCTCTACAGTCTTTGCTTTTTAACTCCTAGGGGTACAGCCAATCAGACTTTATGGATATCATATACCATTTAATCTCTAAAGTGCCATTTATCATACATAATTTTGCTTGTTTGAATTCTTTGACCTTGTCGTTTTCAGTTTTATATAAAAATGTTTCAGTTAAAGATCCGCCACAGTTTAAACGTTAAACGCCATCAGGAAAGAAATGCGGGTCTGTTTTTCTGGCTCCAAAGAACCTGACAGCTTCCATTTAATACATTCTGGTTATAATTAAAAGGCAAAATTATAACTTTAAATGTTGAAAAATACCATATTTGGGAGGTTTTTTGTTGTTTTGTATTGTCCTTGTCTTTATTCTAAGTTAGTTTTTTTTGTGTGTGTTTGCAGTTGAATTGTTGAGGCTTGTGTTTGGTTTTTGAGGGTAATTTATTTAGTTGATTAACAAGTATTAAATGTTTCATACTTCATAACTCTTATGAGTTCACAGAAACAAAACTTAAACCTGCGTAAGAGCAGTTTAAAATGAAACACAAACTGAAGTTAATTCGCCTCCCTGGGCTGCAGAGTCTTATATAAACACAACGTCCCGTTTATGACCGCAGGACTCTGACGTATGAAGTTACACAACAGAAACTCCGCCGCTGTCTCCCAACGCCACCCGGTAACAACCACCGACCAATCAGGGACAGCGCCGAGGGGGGCGTGACCAATGGGAGAGCAGGGAGGCGTGTCTCTAAAAGTTTTGGGTCTCCGCCCCTTTGCCTTACTGACCGACTTTCAGCTGCAGCCAAAGAGAGCGAGTGGAAATAAACCGAAAAGACCGCGGACTGTGGTCGGTGTTTTAAGTGGGGGACGACGACACCATGTGGCCGATTGGTGGCACGGCAGATCGTTTAGTGGGTATCGATATATTACAGTCGAAACGCTGATATAACTAGTTTAATTCATCCATTGGAAAAATAGTGAATGGTACAAAAAAGTATAGGAGACATTGGGTTGGAAAAAATCTCAGAATTCAGACTTTTTCTTAAAATTCTGACTTTATTCTCAGAATTTTAGCTTCTTTTCTCAGAATATTGAATTTAATCTCAGAATGATGACTTTTTCCTCAAATTTCGGATTTTAATCTCATCATTCGGCACCTTTTCCTCAGATTTTGGACTTTAACCTCAGATTCCGGACTTCTTTTCTATGACTATTGACTTTAATCTCAGAATTTTTGTCTTTTTCCTCAGAAATCTCACTTTAATCTCAGATTTCTGATTTTTTGCTCTTAATGAACATCAGAGGGAGGAAACATCTTTAGCGAAGCAGAGATCTGCAGATGAGGATTATTGTGATCCCCTGAAGATGCAGTTCTTATTAAAGGATGCGCAAAAGATTTTTTTTTTTTCAATTACATTTTTTTCTCTAAACCATAGAATGGATATACTTCATAGTAGACATATTTACTTTTCAATACGCTAACTTGTGGTGTATTACAAATGTTTGATGTTTTTTGGTAACTGTGAAACGGCCATTTGTCATCGAGACTCCGTGTAAGCCTTTTTTTCTCAGCCTCTTTCTTGTATTTGTAATGACCTCTGACCTTAACCAAGATAAGTGAGGCCTGCAGAGTTTTAGGAACTGCAGAATCCGTTTGGATAAGTGGTGAATCCTCTTCAAGATAACAAGAGAAGTCCAGTGGCAGTTATTTTTGTAACTCTCAAGCATTGTGACCTCCTGGCTAAGCCTTTGGGCTCTTGGTTTAACTTTGGTTGAGGACTTCCATTTGTTTCTGGTTAAGTGTCCCACCAAAGCACTCAAAAAAGGAACAATAAACTGTGTATTTTATGAATGTTACAAAACACAAATATTTTTGGATGGATGAAACGGAAGATCATTTTCCAAGAATCTTATTACCAATGATCTGGTAACATTTGGAGTTTTACTGAACAACAAAATAAATTACTCTGCTATACCTTAATCCTCTGTTGAACCAAATTCTTCATCCATTAACAAAGAGTGCTTAAAAGATTGTCCCCTCTTTTCAGGGAGTTCCTTAAGGAACTCACTTTATTCCTGAAATCACTAAAATACATTGAGACATGTAATGAAAACCTGTATAGGATGTTCATTGAATTCCCTGCCAACGTAACTTAATCCTAACTGTAAAGCATTTTATCTTCACTGTTATACCAATCATATGTTGTCCTTTATTTTCTTCTACCTACTTAATTTCTTTGAATTTGCTTCTGCTGAATCCACCTCTGAAGTTGTACCAATGTGCATTCGTTAAGTTATGGAACTAGAGTTGGGACTTGTGTATTGTGACTTGTATCTGCTTATTTGTAACTTGTACACATGTTTTGAAAAATACAAGTACGGATTCATTTAATAATACAAGTACAAATCAGAAAATGCAAGTACAAATCAAAGATACAAGTACAAATGAGGGAATACAATTCACTGAAAACAAGTACAAATCATAAATGCAAGTACAAATCAGAAAATACAAGCACAAATCAAAGATACAAATACAAATCAGAAAATACAAGTACAAATCAAAGATACAAGTACAAATGAGGGAATACAAGTCATTAAATACAAGTACAAATCAGACACAAATACAAATCAGAAACACAAGTACAAATCAGAAACACAACTACAAATCAAAGATACAAGTACAAATCAGACACAAGTTACCATATTTGTTTGTACATGTGGTATTAAATAAAGTCTGAAAAAAAAAAGATTCTAGCCAGTTTACTCCAAAACTTCAAGACAACTTTTGTTTGTTTTCTTTTATCATATTGCTATTTTAACATAATATGATCTATTTATCCAAATTAAATTTAGATGAATTTAATTGAAGGAATTTACTAATTTACTTGAAACAACATTTGAGTGGATTTTATATAAACATATTGATGAATTTTTACATTTTGGTTAAATATATCGCACCTGAATTCGGTTTAACAACGGAATAGTTAATAGTAAACACCTCCCCGAACAATATTTGAAACACGGCAGCACCATCTTTACATAAAATCAAAAGGTGATGTTCGTGACCTTGTTACAGTTTTTCACGATTGCTTAAACGCTATAACCAATCTTTTGAACTCAAATTTCAAAACCATGATGCCGTTTTTCGACAAGCACACCCATTTCCCTAAGCTACACACACTATTCCCCTGCTTTAACACATGAGTCCGATTTGATGAACTGTTACTCTACACACAAATCCCTACATTTTTCGGCGCTGACAACATGTGGTCATTTAGTAAGCACTAGCATTCAGTAATGTTAACGGAAGTTAGCACGGCTTGAGACCAATCAGCACACAACTTAACTGGAAACGCGAGCCGTAAAAATTTATCACACCAATCAGAGACTTTGATGGATAGAATAAAGGACCTAAGTTAGCTCATTCAGGATTGAAACAATGGACCTAAAGAGATGCAAAGGAAGAGGTGGAGGAGGTCAAGGAGCAAGGGCAAGGAGACGAGTGGTCTCGTAAGAAATTCGACCCACTTTAGTTGACGACGTCTTCGGTATGACTATGAGGGAGGCTGGGCAACGATTACAGCCAAATGTGAGCCGTTTTACTGTTGCCTCCGTCATCAGAACCTTCAGGGAGGAAACAGGGAGGTGTACTTGCACTAAGACTGCTGTCTACGGTAACTTTTGAGTCAAGGTTCTTGAGTTTCGGTTTGTCTCCAGTTCTTTTCCTCTAAAAAGGATGTGTGACAGTTACAGTAATGAATGCTTCTACTTTTGTAGGACCAAAAGACGGACAAGGTTAAAGAGAAATTCGTTGGGGTTTTTTCAACCTGCACCTTATTTTTTAGCCATCTTTATTTTTTTATATTCACCCTGAGATGTTTGGAGCCAGTTTGAGCTGTTCAGAAGTATTTACAGTTTTTCTCAATTGCTAAAGCACAATTCAGAATCAGAATCAGCTTTCAGAATCAGAATCAGCTTTAATGGCCAAGTATGACACATACAAGAATGATGCATACAAGGAATTTACAGATACAGTACAACCTGTCCAAGATCATGACAAACAACAACAACAACAAACAGATCCAGGTCACTGTTGGGCATGCAGCCACCGAGCGGCGCTCCCGTTTATGAAACATAGAGAAATACACATCTGGGTAGGGGAGGGTTCCACGGTGAGGGGGAAAAAACGCTCACCTGTGTTGTGGGTCCGTACAGCACTCACAACGCAGGTAATTGAAAAAACCACACCAGTTGCCCCAATCCGTACCGACAGTATCTCCAAGTCCGATGACAAATTGCAGATGAGTCCCAGAGCGCCGGCCAGATCGCCTCTTACAGCGTCTGTTCTGCGTCCCAGCTCCCCCAGCATTTGGTTCTGAGTCCCATCAGTACGAATCAACGCATCCAGCTGTTCCTTCAGCCGTCCAATCGCTTCCAGAACAGTGACCAATCTCGACCGTGTTTCAGATCTTTGTTGCCATTTTTCGGTAGTTCCAGTAACTGCCCATTCCAATCAGCAGAAACCCGATCACCATGGTTGACACCCCGGTTGACCCTTACCGGTGCTTCGTAGAGTTGAGTAGATTTTATCAATAGCATTCAGAGACCAGCTGACCATTTCCATCTTCGCTTATTCAGTTTGGTTTCGGAGAAAATTGCCAAAAGATACTCCAGATAGAGGCACAGGAGACAGAGAGCTGTGGGATAAGACACAGGAGGAGGAGGGAGGGAAAAAAGCGACCGTCCTCGCTGAGAGCTGAGCAGATTGCTGACCCCTTGCTCCATTATCTCAAAACTCAAATTAAGCGCAAAACCTCAACTTCAAGCACGATTGGCAAGACCTCTGACTCCTCTTGCAAAATCAAACTCTCGCCTCAAAACAGTTTTACCGGTGCTCAAAATCAAACACTGCTCTCAAATATTAAACAAATCGCCCAAAATTACATAGACTTATCAAGCAAAAACTTTTTTTATCTCAAAACAAATTTCATATATTTATGTCATTATACAAAAAGCTCAAAATGGATCAGAAATTACAGTTTTGCTCTTTGCATTTTCTTTTGCTTTCCCTCCTTCTTGTACCCATATTTTTACAGTGCTGTACCCTCCATCTCAAAAACATTATCTCTGGGATTCTGTGATTCTTGTTCTTTGATATGAACCTGTAACCATGTAGAAATCTATTCACCAGTCAGTACTGAAAACAAATAGAAAAGCACAATGTCCAGGCCATACCATGTGTTTACGGTACCATTTACAGCCTACAATGCACTGTGCTATGGTATACAATGAAAGTGACAAAAATCAAAGGACGAAACATGTGACCAATGGGCTTCTTCCTGTTTTGGGCTGCCCCACCCCCCCCCCCCCCCCCCCCCCCCCCCCCCTCCGTATCACATTTGTGTAATGTGTTACGTGTAGTTTACCAATACGGATGACGTGTATTAGAGTGCAGAATGTGTTTAGAGTTTCGCTAAACCATGTGAAATGATTTTAAGGTATTGACAACAGACTGAACAGTTAGCTTAATGAGTTCAAGCAACTGAGAATTGCTTGGGCTTCATGTGAACACAAATCCCCCTACTGGCCAGGTGTGTAATCACAGGCAGCTGCAACTCTTGCGTGATGCATTAAAGTTGTATGCGTCCACACCGCACAGTTTGTCTGCGTCAGGCAACGTACCCAACGCATGAAGTTTGAGGTATGTACTTTGAGGGTTCCAACGCTTGTCTGGGCGGGGCTTCTGAACTATGGCGGATCGTAACTAGAAAGTGGCTTGGCTTTATTAGCTAGATAAAGCTAGACAACGTCAACATCGGGTGCATTAGCGTCCATTTTTCAAATGCGTTCTTAGTTTGGAGAGTTTAACCATTTGCTCCAGGAGCTGCTTATGGATGAGGCTCGCTTTGAGCGTTACTTCCGTCTGTCCCGCGCCCAATTTTACGACCTCCTGGGCCGCATCGGAGCTCAAATCTCCTACCAGGACACCAACTACAGGTGCTCTGTTCCTCCTTAGGAGCCCCTATCCATCTGTCTTCGGTAAGTGTTATTTCTGAATTTCTAAATCTGCGTCTGTTGAAAATTTTTTCACTGGTCCCGCGATTCATTCAAGATACGTGTACAATGACATCACTACAGTAAGACGCTCTGATTGGTTGACGGACTTGACACAGTACGTCAAGTACATCAAACGTTCAGCTAGCTGAACTTCTGTGTTGCTTGCGTTTGCTACGTTGCCGCTTTCAACGCAAGTAACGCTTGAAAAGTTGACGGAGCCAACGCACCGCAGAGACTCTGACGGACTCGACCGCGGACTTTACATGTAATCTTGCCGCAACTGACGCTGGCATTTGTGGCGGTGTGAACGCACCATTAGGCTCCTGTCGGAGGAGCAAGAGAGGGAGGTTGTAAACATGATAAATGCCAATAATGCCAATGAAATGCCAGTAATCCGCCTGTGAGAGATGCAACCGAGAGTGATTGAGGATGATTGTCTTTTCCGAGGTATAAATGTCACCAGCCTCTCCACAATTGACCACATCCTCCGAAAGAACCAATTCCAGATGAAACAGGCCTACCACGTCCCTTTTGAACGAGACTCTGACAGAATATGTTCAGGTGTGAGTTAGATATTTTATTAAGTATTGTGTTCCATCGCAGCGTGGCAGTTTACGCTGCCGTTTGTGCAGAGTAGTGAACTCTAAAATCTTTGAGATTGACGGACGGCCTGCTCTCCGTGAAATTATCTTTGTGGATGAGGCAGGTTTTAACCTGACCAAAAGGAGGAGAAGGGAGAGGAACATAATTGGCCATTGGGCTATTCCAACACTATGCATCTCCTTGCTTTTCTCAATGGTCAAAGACAAACTGACTACAAACTCTCCCTTTCTAAACCCACTGCCTGGCTGTTGCCAATATAGCCTGTGATGCGGATGAGATTCTCTGGTATAAAAATTGGTTTCGTCTTTTGTGTCCATCTGTGAAAAGGTTTTTTTGGGGGAAGAACCACAAGCAACATAACTTGCCAGTTTTGCAAATATTTTATTTATTTCACCAATGTGTAAGACGATGTTGTTATGTGTGTGTTTTTGAGGCCTTGTGTGTGATGTCTGTGTTTGCTTTTTCAGAAAGAGTGAATATTTTTGAGAGAAGAGCTTCATTTTGTCCTGAAAATACGATTTTTGGGAAATTGGGTGAAAAGTTATGGATTTGCGTTTGACACAGTTTCAAGAAATGTGTTTAGTTTAAGCAATCGAGAAAATGAAAAATATTTGGTTAACACCTTATAGGACAAAATACTGACTCGTTCTTAAAGATTATAACAAATCTGGCATTTCATTGATCCAAACAAAATATTGAAGATTTCCAATGTTAAGAAGTTCACCTTAAAACTACAAAAAATATTTATCCCTCAAATGAATTTATGAAAGATTTAAATTGTGTCAGACAACTCTTATAAGTGTAAAACAACGTTGGAAAAAACAGAGCACATATTTTATGGGTGTGTGACTATCCAAAATGTATAAAAATCTCGATCATGTCTTGATATTGTATGGTTTTAGAAACATAGATTTTTGGTATTTTCAAAATATTCAAATAAGAGTAATCCTCAAGAACAAAACTAGTGAGCTTTTAGTCAACAATCTCATTATAACAACAAAATTACATTCAGAAAGGCAGATATGCTAAATCCCTTCATGGTTTGCTAAGAAATAAGCCCCAGGAAATTAAATTACATGCATTTTTAGAACTTAATCTCTCTTCACCCTTTATTTGAGTGATATGTATCGTTTTTAACTGCTCATTTTTAATGGTTCCTCTTATCTCCTTTATTTTTTTGTTTATTTTATTATATATATTATATATATCGTTACAGTTATTGATAGTTTGACTGCAAATTGCCAACTACACCGTTTAAATAATCTGTTTATCTCCTGATTAAGGAAAAAAGAGGTGTAATATACTTTTGTGAATAATTTAATCGTCGATTGTCATTGTTCTAAATAAAGTTTTAAAAAAGGGGGGGAAACATCTACGGCAGCGCCACCGACGGCGCGCTGATTCAAACTACGCACGCTACGTTCTCATTGCTCATTGGCTGTGTTGTCTTCAAACGTAAGAGCGTACGGGGCTCCCATTGGATAACCGAGCTGCAACTCGAAGCAAAAGACGATCCAACACGAAGAAGGGAAGAAAGGCTCAGAGAAGCAGCCGTTTGTCGACGTGACTGAAGCTCTCTGCTGCCTGTAGCTTTAAATGTCGATTTGTTCCGTGTTTAAAACGTTAATATCTCTTTATTTTTATGAGGTCTGTGTGAAACCAAAGCAGTAATGGTTTCCCTGCGCTCATCTCGCTCTCTGTGAGGAACCAGCAGACTCTCCGGAGTCGAGTCGGCGCCATGATGGACATGGAGAACACGCTGAAGGTAAAATAAAAATACTCCTACTTTGGGGAAACAATTCTAAAGAAATATTAATGTTTACTTATCTCTAATAAACCTACTTACAGTAACTAGTTTTCATTAATATAAAGCTTCTCTTCTGATCGTGGGTCATTACAGACAATAAAGGCATTTACTGGTTTTTCAAGTATTTAAAATTATTTTAGACAAAGAAAAAGTAAAGTTTAGAGAGCAGGAAAAGGTAAAATTTTCTGTGCTACAAGAATGTATCTTAATATTTTAGTAAAATTGTTTTCTGGAGACTGTTTTAATATGTTAAATCAGTGAAAATAATCAAACGAATGGGTTTCTAACTTCTGGAGCAGATCCGAGAGGGAGACTTCTGGATCCCTTATCCTGACCCCTGACCTGATGATGTCATATTCAGATCTCCTACCTGTCCAGGTGGACCTGCAGCCCTGAGAACCTTTTACAGGTGAGACTATTCCTTCCCATCTCTACTGTGTTTAATGGGAGCTTTTTGTGGTTCTGCTGGGTTTAATGGGAGCTTATGGTTCTGTGCAGGAGTTCCAGACTGATGCTCTGCTGGTGAAGCCGATCCGGACGAACTGCGACTTTGAGTTTGTGGCCGACGGAGCCCGGCTTCTGAACGGTACGGCCAGAACCGCGCCTGGTTCTGATGCAACCAGAGGTTAGCGGGTGTGTGGTGATGATCCGCGCAGGGGTACGGACCTCAGCCGGTGATGGGGGCTGAGCGCTGCTGCCGGAACTGATCAGGAACATGTGGTTCTGTCAGGACCGGTAGCAGAGCGACAAAGACGCCTGTCTGAACACGCCCGCGGACCCTCCACTGTCATGGATCCTGAAACCTCCTCAGAATCTGACCTGACGTTGTTGGTTTTTTTTCTCTTCAGATCTGAGAATCACGGCGACTTCATGAAGAGGAAGATTGGAAGGCTGCCATGTAAAGCCACCCACAGATGACCTGAAGGCTCAACTGTGGTGCTACAATTCCCCATCAGCTATTTATTCATATAGAGCACTTTGACCTGTTTTACAGATGACTTATTTATTGTCCACATGTGATTCCTGTCAACCTATAGGTGCAATAAATTTACTAACACTGTAGCTCTGTCTATCATTTAGTGAACTGTATGTGCTATAATCAACCTATATAAATCTGCACATTGCTGTCTTTGACCACTCAATAATTCAAACTATTGATATTGTAACTTTTAGAATACGAACTCTTAAAGTCCTTCACGAGAGCCAACAAAACACAAAAGCTGATTTAACCCTTCGTAGTCCCTCTAATAAATGCTACACTTGGGATCCTCGGCACAAAAAAATGTCCAAGAGAAAAAAAGTGCAAATAAAGTCATATATTTAATTACTCTCTATTTTTTTTTCACAAATGCCATCCTTAGCCTCAGTCCTCTGGAAACATAAAAAAATGCCTGTTATTGAGATGAAAGCCATTTAATACCAGGTTTTATTTGAAAATCTGCACTCTAAAAAACCCCCCAAAAAACAGGAAAATTACATATAAAATTTGTCTGTTAGGATATTGCTCTTCTTAAAATGACAGTTTTTTTTTTTTTGATGCAGACTGTAGAAACAACATTCACAAAAATTATGAAACCAAGCATGCACACCAGTGTATGACATCTCTAAAAAACGCTCAAACCATATTTTTTAGAAATACATATTTCATTATGAATTCAGGGCCCATAGGATCCCAAAAATGTGAATAATTTAAATTCATCTTTATTCAATGCCCCAGCATTTATAAAGAAATTCATTATTCAGGTGAAAAAAAGTCAAAACTACAATTTCAGTTTATGATGGCCGCAGAAACACTGGTGTGTAATTTTTTTTTTTTTTAATGGGGATATTAAGGTCTGTTAGAAAAATGTCGTTTGAATGGGAGTCAATGGCACAAAAAAATGTCCGAGGGACCTTCATGCTACTGTAATGAATATACAATGTTTTAAATCTAGTATGAGAAAAAAATATATTTCTGTCAAACTCCTCCAAAAATGCACATCTTCGGAAAAAATTGTAAGAATTGCATTAGCACAACAGTTATTCTAAAAATGACACCCGCCTGCGCAAAAAAACGCCCCAAGGACTATTAAGGGTTAAGAAATTAAAGTATTTTGTTGGCATTTAAAAGACCCCAGAGTTGACTGGTTCCAAGTCCAAAAGGAAGATGTTTGGAGAGTCTGGGGGCCACAGTGATTATGTAAAATCAACAATGGAATAATCATGTAAAGATCATGATTAGTGGTCTTTTAACTTCCCCTATGTGAGAGTCTTATTAGAAACAACATGAAGTTTATTATTTTAGATTATTATTTTTTATGTCCTGAAATAATTTCATGGTATGTCAGGAAATACAGTATCAAAATTTCAACTTTCAACATAATTCATACAAAGCCATAAATGAGAGAAAATTTAATATTTTAGACTTATGAGGAACAAAAGTCATGAGATATCACATTTGGAGAAAAGCCTCCTGAGATGAGTGAAGGATCAAGTTTTTTTTCTACACTCATGGATGGAAGCCATGAACTTCAGCCAGTTAAGCAAATGTTTCATAATTGAGCTACATTTGAAATACTCCTTGATGCATTCATAATACATTAAAAAGGGAAACGGCGATGGACTTCCGGTGGATATGGAGTAGGAAGACGCATGTGAAGACGCTCCTCAGCTCAGTTTCGAAAAGCGGTATACAAATTCACTATTCCTTTAGCAGCGAATTGTTAAAGTTAACTTTAAGATAGGGAGGCAATAAATTAAAGTTAAAATGCCTAAAAACCAAGAAAAAAACAGCTCAGCTGCGAAAGATGGTAAAGTAGCACAACAAGCTAGCGGTGCTTCACGTGGAGCTGAGGAGGGACCCGCACCGAGCATCACACCTAGCGATCTGCTGGAAGCGATAAAAGAGCTCAAAACCGAAATGAAAGTGGACAACGACAGAATGAGCAAGGACATCAACTCCCTCCACCTAGAGATGAGCAGTAAACTCGACAACCTAACCGAAGAAATGATGGGGCTAAAGGAGCGGGTGGAGGAAACAGAGACACGTGTGGGGCAGATGGAGGACGTGACAACGGAGATGACCGAAGTGCTGGTAACAGCTATGAAGCAGCAAAAAATTCTGCAGCAAAAGCTAACGGATCTAGAATCTAGATCAAGAAGAAATAATATCCGCATTTTCGGGCTAGCAGAAGGTGAAGAGGGAAACTCTGTGATACGCTTCATCTCAGATCTTCTGAAACGTGAACTTCCACTGCCTGGAGACCTCGACCTGAAAATACAGCGGGCTCATCGTTCACTTGCACCTATACCAAGGCCCGAAGCCAACCCGAGACCCCTTATTAACAACTTCCAGGAATTCACGACCAAAGAAATGGTGTTAAAAGAAGCCTGGAAAAAGGGTAAGATTCAGCTCGGCAACCAACCTATTTTCTTCTACCACGATTATGCTGCAGAGGTCGTACAACAACGCAGGGAATACAAGGTCATAAAGAAATGTCTGAAGGAGAAGGGAATACGCTTCCAGACTCCCCTCACCAAATTGAGAATCCACTGGGACAGCGGAGTCCGAACATACAGCAGCGCACACGACGCAGGATTGGAGCTGCAGAAACGGGGTTACAGCGTGGAGGTGCCGGATCCTGCTATGACACGGCTAAAGGAGATGCTGACCTGGCAGCGCAAGGGCCAAAACTCGGAAGGTTCCCGTTCCTCTACAACTGAAAGAGCTAAGGAGAAACTTCGGGGATTCCAGCGAAGCAGCTCTAAGTGAAGTGAACAGTAAATCGACCGCTGGAAGCTAAAATGCCTCCTGTATTAATACACCGGAGCTGGGAGCGGCTCATGAGACTGGACTGAAACCGTTGGACACATAAGGTAGTATTAGTGTCACCACTTAATGCCTTTATAGGGCCCTTTCTTTATGACAGGCTTCACCCTAGACCCCCCAACGGGGTCACGGAGGAGAAGAGATCTCCTCCCAATTTGGAGTCTCAGGTATTTCTTGTATTTTAGTTAGTCTTTTCTTTTCCTGTTAGACGTTCCACTGACGGTGTTGTTTGGTTGTCAGTGTTCTGTTTTAAGCTTTTTCTTTCTGTATGGGGGTTATTATATATCTCTTCATTATAAATATGCGGTTACATAATGTAAGTATAGTATCCTTGAACGTGAATGGCCTTGGCAACCCTATAAAACGAAGTAAGGTTATTGCAAAGTTAAAAAGGGATAAATCAAGTGTAGCATTTCTGCAAGAAACCCATTTGTCCAAAAAAGAACATGATAAGTTAAAAAAACTGGGCTATGTTAATTCTTTTTACAGCTCATGTAAGAATAGTAGAAGAAGAGGTGTAATTACACTCATATCTAACTTTGTCAATTTTGAATTATTAAAAGTGGAAACTGACCACGAAGGCAAATATGTGATTATCAAAGGAAGGATAGATAATGTACTGGTTACTCTGATTAATGTATATACTCCTCCAGAGAGTGACATAAAATTCATAAAATATGTCTTTGACAAAATAGAATCACTGAGTGAGGGAATTGTAATATATGCAGGGGATTGGAACATTATTCAAAATTACAATATGGATACAACAAGTAATAAAAAACACAAATACAATTTATCCAACAAACTGAAGATGTGTATCAGGGAGACTGGCTTATTTGATGTGTGGAGGGACTTACATCCACGTGAGAAAGATTTTACACACTATTCGGCAACTCATAAAGTCCACTCCAGAATAGACTATTTTCTGATGAACATCACAGACAGACACAGAGTTAAGGAATGTTCTATTGGGACAGCGGACATATCAGACCATAACGCAATATATTTAACCATAAATCTGGATGACATGAAAAAAATCCATGTAGGGATTCTAAATAAAACTACAACTGTGAAAGAAATAAAGAAAGAAATAAAAGATATCATTACTAATAATAAGGACAGTGAGATTAAACCAACAATAGTCTGGGACACTGTTAAAGCAGTAATGAGAGGCAATTTGATCTCTAGAACATCACATATGAATAAAATGAAAATGCAAAAATGGGATAAATTACAGCAACAATTAAGGAACCTCAAAAAACAACAACAAACAGATCACAGTAAGGGACTAACAGAACAAATAAGGAAAATAAGAAAAGATATAGACAACTTGGCATCTGAAGAATTAGAAAAAAAATTACGATTCACAAAACAAATTTTCTATGAATCTGGACATAAAGCCACAAAGATTCTAGCAAGGCGTCTAAGAACACAGAAAGTTAAACATTCAATACATAAAATCAGGGAATCAACCAGCAATAGAATAATATATGAACCAGAGATGATTAAAAAAACCTTTGAAAATTACTATAAGAAACTCTACTCACAACCAGAGGACACAAATGACCTTGAGATTAAAAAATATTTGTAGAAACTGGACCTCCCATCCATTGGCAGTAGTCAAAACAAGAATTTAACCTCACCAATAACAAAGGAGGAGTTGGACAAAGCTATCAGCAGATTAAAGGCTAGCAAAAGCCCTGGGAGTGACGGATTTCCAAATGAGTGGTATAAGATTTTTAGGGAGGAAATCTCCCCTTTACTGCTGGAATCCTTTAACTGGACGTTAGAAAAAGCTGAAATTCCTCCCTCTTGGAAGGAAGCAGTTATAGCGGTAATTCCAAAAGAAGGAAAAAATAAAGAGTACTGTGAATCATATCGCCCAATTTCAATTCTTAATGTTGACTACAAACTATTTTCGTCAATAATATCCAAAAGAATGGAACACTTATTGCCTGAATTGATTGATGAGGACCAGACAGGCTTCATTAAAGGTCGACAAACTCAAGACAACATTAGAAGGACCATACAGATAATAGACAAAATAAATAAGCAAAAAACAAATGCAGCCCTAATTAGCCTTGACGCTGAGAAGGCTTTCGATCGGGTAAGCTGGTCTTTTCTCTTCCCGGTCATGGAGAGGATGGGTTTCAACAGTCGATTCATTAATTGTATCCAATCCCTTTACAAAGAGCCAACTGCCAGAATCAAGATCAATGGCACTTTAACAGACAGTTTTAGACTTTGTAGGGGGACCCGACAGGGATGCTGTCTGAGCCCTTCCCTTTTTGCTCTGTTCATTGAGCCTTTAGCCCAGGACATTAGACAAAATGAAGCAATTGAAGGAATTACAATAGCACATGAAGAACATAAAATAGGACTATTCGCGGATGACATCATCACATACATAAGATATCCTGACATTACCCTTCCTAAACTTCTGACGGTTATAGAAGAATTTGGCCAGATGTCTGGTTACAAACTTAATATTCATAAAACACAGGCTCCTGGTTTGAACTACATACCAAACAGCTCTATTAGACAAAAGTATAAACTAAAGTGGGATTCATTAAGTATAAAATATCTTGGAATTTTCATTACACCAGACCTGCAAAAATTGTATGAAATAAATTATGGTAAAATTAATGATAATGTAAAGAGGGACCTTTCAAAATGGTCAACATTAATTTTAGACTTTAGCTCAAGAATTGAAGCAATAAAAATGAACATTCTACCGAGATTACTGTACCTATTCCTCTCTCTACCAGTTCAAATCCCAGACTCCAAGTTCACAGCATGGAACAAACAGATAGCTAGGTTCATTTTGGGCAGGCAAAAAACCCAGAATTAAGTTCAAAACACTTATTCTGGATAAAAGCAGCGGTGGCCTCTCATTACCTAATTTAAGAGATTATTTTTACGCTGCTCAGCTGAAATATATGATGTGTTGGTGTTCTCCAGACTATTGGGCCAAATGGAAGCAGGTGGAGAATTTCATTTAGTAAACAAAGACTTGTTTCGTTATTTACAACTACGACATTTTTATGATACACGGGTAAAAACACATTTATCAACAGAAAGCAATGTACTGATTAAGATGTTGTTGGAGGCCCACAAGCAGCTCCCTTCCAAGACTGTGTCTTAACTGTATGCATGCCTACAAGACTGTAACAGTAACACTTCCTTATATGTCAAGCTTAAATGGGAAGAAGAATTACAGACTGAATTGTCAGAGTGTGATTGGCATTTATTGTGTAAAATTCGACACAGCTCTACTAGCCGGTACCCAAAAACAATGCTGGAGACAGTGTGGACAAGTTAATGCCAATCACAGTCATGTATTCTGGTTTTGTGTTAAACTTAAACCATTCTGGGACGTTATTGGCATACTTCTGGAAGGTGTCTTGAATTAGAGGGTCCCCACAGACCCCCGAACTTTGTATCTGGGACTGATCCCAGAAGGACTGATAAGGAAAGAGGACAGGTATCTCTTTAAGATAATGACTGTTGCCAGCACCAAGGCCATCACCAGGAAATGGTTAAAAAGTGACGCTCCAACAACAGGACAGTGGATGGTCATTATGGAAGAGATCTATGCAATGGAGAAAATCGCCTTTTACCTGCAACTCAAAGCAGAAGACTTCAAACACAACTGGAACAAATGGATTCTTTTCATAGACAGGGACAATTCCCACTCAGTTGAATGACACCCCCCAAACACCTAGCTTTTGTTTAAAATTTTTTTTTTATTTTGTTATTTAAATTTATTTATTTCTTTTTCTTGGCTTGTATAGTTTTGCTTTGAAACTGTCTTTGTTTTTGTTCTTGCGGTTGTTGTGTTTTAATGTCTGCAAAACACAAAATAAACAGTATTAAAACAAAACAAAAAAAGGGAAACGGCACAATTGGCTAAACGGAACAATATTTAGATCTCAGACAAAACCGCATGTCTACAACAGGAAATTATTGGAAACAATGACAAACGACACCATGTTTTGTTTTGTTTTTTACTTTCAGGAGGTGGTATAGGTTAAAAAAAAACATCATTAGTTCTAAAATAACATTAAATATTAAGTAGTTCGTCAAAATGGTTAGATGTAAGCTTTGTAAGTTTATTTTACTCAAAAAGGATGTTGCCAAGAAGAGTTTTGCTTGTTTTAAATGGGAACATGCCACTCACAACATGGCGGACGCGCTCACGTAACGTCTCTGTTGGTCAAAGAAGCTAGTGAGGCGCCTGTTCATAATGGACTTTTTTTGGTCATTCTGTGCACAAAATGAATAACTGGAATTGTTTTGGAGCAGTAAGTGCCGGATCTTCTGATGGAACGAAACTTGATGTGCTTATAACACCGAACCGAATCCAAAAACAGACCGAGCTTCGCAATTGATTAGCTTTTTTTACAGGTTTGTGAATAATCAATGTTAGTTATCAAATGAACATTGTAGGCGCTCTCATTGGCTATGTGCTTTTAAAGGGGCGGGACGGTCTCGCTTCCTATTGGCTAGCTAAGCTGTAGCGGGAATAGTTCAATATAAAACCAAGGGGTAGAGAAACCGGCGTTGTTCTCCTTTCTGTTGCGTAGCTTTTTTATGTTTTTAACTCATTACGTTTTAGCACTGCAATCGTTTCGTCTTTTTTTTTTTTTAACAATCTTAATCGTTTTTGTGTGAAACGGAAACAGCGGCGATGCAGTCTGTTCGCTCCCCGCTGTCTGAGAAGAAGCAACAGGCTGTCAGCGGTCAGACGGTCGGCCTGTCCCTGGAGAAGGAGAACACGGTGAGGGGAGAAACAATCATCTTTCTCACGGAGATCTCAGCGCATTTTATCTGTTTAAAACAAACCCACTTAATGTCTCCCTATTCCTTATAGCCTCCAAGCCAGAGCAGCAGCTTCCCGGCGTCCAGAACCGCACGAAAGGTCTTCAGCGGTACCCCGGTGAGTACATGGAACTGCCCCGGAAAGAAGAACCTTACAGCCGTAAACCGGGTGATACAAGCAGGCTCTAATCAAACTTGATTAGAATAAAACACTAATGCATGGTTTAACTGCATATCCCACATGCAAAAAACCCCAAAAAAAACACGTCGATTTTGCAGTTTCTATATGTAAGACAAATTTTAGACTCTCTTAAAAGTGTCTTGACGATTAAACATGTTTGAGCCAAAAATCTGAGTATTATTTTCCCGAAAATGCAAATGTAACGACCAAAAATGTCTTGTGTTTTTTTTTTTTTTTTTTTTTTTTTTTATTTCACATTTGCTCATTCTGTAACTTGATTAAAATGACATTTAAGACTTAATTTCTTAACACCCCCAGCAAAAGTAATACAAAAAATCAATTTGAAGTTTCAAAATCAAACTAAAATGCATTCACTGATTCTTATTTTGACTAATTTTTTTGACTAAATTAAAGGTCATGTAAACAGCTTTTTCATTTTCTGTTCAATTTTAAGGAAGTAAAAAAAAATGGCATCTTGCTTTTGATCAGAAAAAGAATTACTGCTAATCCATTCTGATTTATTATACGTCTATGGTTCCATACAACCCAGTTTTAACTCCAACTGACTGATCACTATTTTTAAGAATAAAAGTCAAAACTTTGTAGAGCTGCATAAACTATTTTGTTGAAAGTTTTGAAAATCTGTTTAATGTTATAAATGACACTGATGGAGTTTATTTTCCTGAATAAGAGCGCTATAGTTTTTTTTTTTAAACCTAGACTTCGTCGCTGTATAGAAACTAAACCTTTATATATATTTTTTAAAACCACTATAAACTAAGATTAGAATAAAAAATGAGCACCTGTTTTGCTTATTTGCTTCCTGATTTCCAGCCTGAAGCTGTGAAGAAGAGCAGCTCAGAGGAAGAGGAGCCCCTGCTGAAGGAGAACCCTCGGCGCTTCGTCATCTTCCCCATCCAGTACCACGACATCTGGCAGATGTACAAGAAGGCCGAGGCGTCCTTCTGGACGGCTGAGGAGGTGAAGCTGCTGCTCCTTGGTCTCCTCAGGGACTGACTTTTCTTACTAATGCAAATCACAAGATCCCCCCCTTTTTTTTTTTTCATAGAAATTAACATTTCATGTTAGTAAAAAATAAACTAACATGTTAAAACCAGTTTTATCTAAATCTACTGGTGGAAGATGTGCAATTTATCCTGTATAGCAGTAAACTTTGTTTAAAAGAGGGAATACAATTTAGTGGAAAATTGTAACATTTTAAAAGGTGGGTGGTTAAAATTGAAATGACTATAGATCTATTGATTTATTGAGGCTTACAGTCACTAATAATAGAGCCAGATCAATTCTGTTTAACCCTGAGGCTGTTGGGACTTTTGGCGACTGCCATAAACGCTTTATTTTTTATTTTCAAACCAATGCCAGGTCAGTTCTTACTATTTTCTTTTTAATCACAAGCAGCTGGTCATTCTCTCTCCAACCCGTGTCCAGGTGGATCTGTCCAAAGACCTGCAGGACTGGGAGTCTCTGAAGGCCGGGGAGCGCCACTTCATCTCTTATGTGTTGGCTTTCTTCGCCGCCAGCGACGGCATCGTCAACGAGAACCTGGTGAGGAACCTGCTGCCGGTTAATCAGGGCCTCTCCAGGGTCTTACAGTATTAAAAGCTGAAATATTAAAGCTATTTCAAAAGGTTCTAAAATGGTCAGTATTGAGACGCTGTATCAAAAATGGACGAACGTATGATGGATTTATAAGGTTGTAGGACATTTTGGAACAAATTTCCACCCAAAAACTTTTAATATTTCTGTGAAAGTCCTACATTTCCAAGAACTCAAACTTTTATTTTGAAACGCTTTTATATTTTTAAACTAAGATATTTTCTGACATTGTAAATTGAGAAATCTACAAGAAAACCTCCTAAATTTTGCATTTAAAGTTACAAACTGAAGCTTTTCAAAACCGATACTATACCGCTACTTGGATCTGGGTCCTAACAGATACTTCTACCACACAAAGTGCAATGAATCGGAATACAAGTTTTATTTTGTTCTTTGCCTGTTACACCGAATGATGATGAATTGGAGTAAAATGTTAATAAAAATGACCAGAAAACTAAAGTTTAAAGGTTATAATGTTCCACATTGTATTAGCTCGTGGTATTAACTTTAGCCAATAAGAGTACATCAGACATTATCGGGGCCGAAACTGGAATCAATGCGTCCTTAAAGCTACATTGTAGAAGAAATTAGTTTATTCCTAATCTGAAATGCTATAATTTTTGTGAAACTTGAGTTGTAAATTTTTAAAACTGTTTACAAATGGCTCTGTTTAAATAAGAAATTATCGCCTTGAATCTTTAGTGTTCTCCCAAATTTTCAACTTGTTCACACATGCGACACTCTCTTATCTACAATGGCCCTCAAACTGTTCAGTTTCCTGATTTTGGCTGTTGCAAAATTATTCGACACACTGATGCAAAGCTACTGAACCGTTTTAAATCTATTCGCGTTTTCAGATCATTTAATTTTTCTCCTGATGTTCCGTATCTTAACCACCAGGTGGAGCGCTTCACACAGGAAGTCCAGGTGACGGAGGCCAGGTGTTTCTATGGTTTCCAGATCGCCATGGAGAACATCCACTCTGAGATGTACAGCCTGCTGATCGACACCTACATCAAGGATCCCAGTGAGAGGTGAGGAACTCTTAACTGGTTCTGCTGGGAAGTCTGGCTGGTTCCAGCTGCTCTGACGCTGCGTTCAATGACCCACAGGGAATACCTGTTCAACGCCATCGAGACGCTGCCATGTGTGAAGAAAAAGGCCGACTGGGCCATCAACTGGATCGGAAACAAGAACGCCGCCTACGGTAAGCCCCGCCCCCGTCAGTGACATCATAGCGATGCCGTCTATCTGGGTTCTGATAATGATGATAATCCGGCGTTTGTCCGTCCCTCAGGAGAGCGTGTGGTGGCCTTCGCCGCCGTGGAGGGGATCTTCTTCTCCGGTTCGTTCGCCGCCATCTTCTGGCTGAAGAAGAGAGGCCTGATGCCCGGCCTGACCTTCAGCAACGAGCTCATCAGCAGAGACGAGGTTGACGACCGGGACCAGAACATAACCGACCCGGGCCGGTTCGGCTCGCTTAAATAACGGGCTTTTATTTCTCTGTGCTGCGTTCAGGGTCTGCACTGCGACTTCGCCTGTCTGATGTTCAAACATCTGGCCAACAAGCCGTCGTCAGAAACCGTGACAAAGATCATCAGGAACGCCGTGGAGATCGAGCAGGTGGGTCGATGGTTCTGCCGGGAGCCTCTGGTTCTGTATTGGTTCTGCTGGGTTTAATGGGAGCCTGTGGTTCTGTTCAGGAGTTCCTGACTGACGCTCTGCCGGTGAAGCTGATTGGGATGAACTGCGACATGATGAAGCAGTACATCGAGTTTGTGGCCGACCGGCTGCTGCTGGAGCTCGGCTTCTCCAAGGTACCGACCCGACCCATCCTCGGGTCCAGAACCAAACCCGCTAAGGTGATTCTCGTCCTAATGATTCCTCCCGTCTGGTTTCTGCCCGCAGATCTACGGGGTGGAGAACCCGTTCGACTTCATGGAGAACATCTCTCTGGAAGGGAAGAGCAACTTCTTCGAGAAGCGGGTCGGGGAGTACCAGAGGATGGGGGTCATGTCGACCCCAACAGAAAAATCCTTCAGGCTAGACGCCGATTTCTAAAGGGGACAGAAGATTAACTGTTACTACCTCTGCCCCAGTGCATGCTGGGACGAATGAACAAAACTAACAAGCTGCTATTTCATAAAGGACTCTACACTGTTTCATTTATGAATTTTATCTTTTTGTTTAATAAAAACATAGATTTCCGCATTTTAACTTCTAGTTTATTACTGAATTTGCAAAATTTTATTTGTACAGCTGTTCAGTTTATTCTGTAATAAAGTTAATGCAACTTTTCAGTGTCTGAACTGTCTATTTAAGGTGTCTTGTAGGGCTTTATTTTATTGTTTGATGCGATCATTGCTGATCATATATTGACTGTCCTCATGGTGAATAATTGTATAGATTCTTAACCGTCCAGACTTTCGTTTGGCATACACAGGGAATGGATTTGTCAGAGCGAATTAGGTGGAATAAAGTTTATGGCAGGGAGACAAAGATTAAATCTTCAAAAAGTGAATAGTATCATCTAACTACATAAAACCTATATTGTATAATTCAGCCAGCAAAAAGAAAAGTGCTTTGCAGTGCGAAATGGGCCAATCAAAAGCCTCACAGCTAGACATCCACGGAGAAGGCTCATCCAAAAGCACATGGTGACAGAGTGGGGCTTTAGGGAAGTTTTCAGCATTACGCTTTGAGTCAGAACTCATTTTTGACACCCGGGTATAACCTTTACCTCATGATCTACTGGGATTTCTTAACATTTTTAACTGATAACTATTGAAATGACTTCCTATAAAGTGCCTTGAGATGAATTCTGTGAATTGGTGCTATATATGTGAATTTGTCAATTTTTACCATTTTACCTCGTCATACTTTGAGTAATTTTAATGACATACTTGAGTCATTTTAGTTATCATACATTACTATCAGTCATTTTGCCTCATTTTTGTCGTCATACATTACTATGAGTTATTTTGCCTCATTTTTGTCGTCACACATTACTATGTCATTTTAGTTTATTTTTGTCATACATTACTATGAGTTATTTTGCCTCATTTTTGTCGTCATACATTACTATGAGTCATTTTAGTTTATTTTTGTCGTCATACATTACTATGAGTCATTTTGCCTCATTTTTGTCGTCATACATTACTATGAGTCATTTTCTCTCATTTTTGTCGTCATACATTACTATGAGTCATTTTGCCTCATTTTTGTCGTCATACATTACTATGAGTCATTTTAGTTTATTTTTGTCGTCATACATTACTATGAGTCCTTTTGACTCATTTTTGTCCTCATACATTACTATGAGTCATTTTGCCTCATTTTTGTCGTCACACATTACTATGTCATTTTAGTTTATTTTTGTCGTCATACATTACTATGAGTTATTTTGCCTCATTTTTGTCGTCATACATTACTATGAGTCATTTTAGTTTATTTTTGTCGTCATACATTACTATGAGTCCTTTTGACTCATTTTTGTCGTCATACATTACTATGAGTAATTTTAGTTTATTTTTGTCGTCATACATTACTATGAGTCCTTTTGACTCATTTTTGTCCTCATACATTACTATGAGTCATTTTGCCTCATTTTTGTCGTCACACATTACTATGTCATTTTAGTTTATTTTTGTCATCATACATTACTATGAGTTATTTTGCCTCATTTTTGTCGTCATACATTACTATGAGTAATTTTAGTTTATTTTTGTCGTCATACATTACTATGAGTTATTTTGCCTCATTTTTGTCGTCATACATATTATCCATAACAGATCTCCCCCTGACCGC